>WAAE01021523.1:297738-319635 GCA_013400495.1 Nicator chloris
CCCGCTCGGCACTGCCGCCCAGCCCGCCACTGCACCACGCATGCGCCCGCGCCTTTTATATTGCACAAAGCGCCGCGAGAGCAGCGTCGTGTTCCCACGCCTGGCCCCGCCTTTTCCGCTGGGAGCCAGCACAGGGCGGGGCGGGGCGAGAGGGGGCGGGGCCAACTCATCGCGCGGGCTGGGGCCAACTCGTCGCGCGGGGCGGGGCGTGGCCGGGCGCGAGGCGGCTGCGCGCGGCGCGGCGGCGTCTCCTCAATGGGGCCGCGCGCGCGGCGCCAGGTGCGTGTGGGGCGCGCGGGGGCGGGGGGCGGGCAGGGCGCGGTTGCCGTGGAGACAGCAGGGGGGAAGCTGTTGCCATAGCGACGGGGGCCGCCATAATGGGGGGGTCCCATGGCCGCCGGCCTGAGGGGACGGAGCGGCCTGAGGGGAGCGAAGGAGACCAGCGGGGCCGGGGGTGAGCCGGGGGGGCAGGAAACCTCTGGCAGCGGCGGGCGGCCCGGCTGTGACTCGCCCGCGCCGCGCCAAAGCCCTCCATAAAAGCTCGTTTTCATTGATGGTTCCCCCTGGGAAAGGAGCCTCGGTGTCCTCCCTGCGTGCTGAATCCCTGTGTTGTTGCTTTTCCCGCAGGTTTAGCGAGGAGGGCACAACGGAGAGGACAGGTAAGGGCTCGAGCAACCCCGAAGGTGTGACCTCCCCTCTCTGCTTCCCTTTCCAGAGTCAGTCCTGGAAAGCCAGCGTGCTTCCGTGGGAGTCTGTGTGATACAGAGCTCAGCCAGGCTTTGCTGTGTCACTCCCTCTCCTTGCTCATGGAACCATTGGGAAGCACGTGGAGAATCAGCGTTGAATAAAAACCTCTGGTGTGTTTTGACTCACATCCAAGGAGGCTAAACCCTGTGTTTTTGTGGCTTGGACAGGAGCAGGGCTCGTCCTCGGTCCCATTGTGTCTGGAGCCTGTGTGTTTCTAGGATGGTTTTGATCCAGCTCCAGTGTAGCTCCCACGTGGAGGGATAGACTTGGGAATTGGCCTGGGACAGCTCAACTTTTAGCTGAAACATAGTGGCTTTTAAACTATCTTATCCCAACATCTTAAAGTTGCTGAACTGAAAAAGAAGCTGGGAATTACACATCCTTGCTGGTGGCAGTTCTCAGCCCTCAAAGAAGACAAAAATAATGTATGAGCAGTATGTTTGTACTTGTTTCTTTCAGGAATTTGTGAGGGCTCTTCTGGAGGAGCCCATCTTCCAGCACAGAGCTGGATCACTTGGCTTCAATTTTAAACATCCAGGTATAGCTTTAGTTGTGTGTTGGTTGCTGGAGCATGGAGATGGTGTCAGCAGCAACTTCTCCATGACTTGGGGGAGAAAATGTTCTATTAATTCCCCATTTTGGTTCTGCAGGTTGGGCTCTGGTGTTGACTGTGTGGCATGGTCATGTTTTCCAGGGCTGCAGAGAGATTTTGGTAAATACACACCCTGTGTGAACCTCAGCCTTCCTTCATTTGACACATGCAGGACTCAGGTGTTTGCTTTTACCTGGGATGCACCTTCATATTTCCAACATTTCTACAGCTGGATATGTCTGTGTCACACAGGGAGTTGCTGTGGTTTGGTTTATCAAGTTTTGGTGACTTGGGCACAGTTTAAAGCTGAAGTCTGGAAGGCTCTAGGATAAATTAAGTGATTTCTGTGGTTTGGAGAGAGAAAGAGAACACAGCAATCCCACACAGGGAGTTTCTTAGTATCCCTGATAAAAGTGTTGGGGACAAGGCTGGGACAGGGGAACGGGGCAGCTGAGCCAGGAATGCATTGAGTGTTGTGTTTACAGTCTTCAACTCCCTGTAGACTAAATAGCTGGAAAGTTCCCGATGTCTGAAGAAGGCTGGAGAGACACTTCTTACCTTGTAAGTGCCTGTGGCTCCCTCTCCTCCATGGCACCTGTGTTGCCAGGGGGAGCCTGCAGTACCTGGTGTGTTTTTTCCCATGGCAGTGTCATGCTCTGAGGTAATTCCATTTAATTTTGGCTACCTCAGCTGTGCCAGCATGATCCATCCCCCTGGGGAGCAAAGCTTTTCCCCAGGACTAAAAACCGGAGGTTTCTCTTTCTTGGCTGAATCCCCATGAATTCTTTTTAAGACTGGTAATAACTTTTTTGGAACTAGGCTATATTTATAATGGGGTTTTTGTTCCTTTATGACTCTCTGCACTAAATAGACCTGAAGGTTGAAGGTCATTATATGAGAAAATCTTACAAGGTGATTATAATTCCAAAAGGTGTTTTATCCTAAGTTTAAAATTACTTTTGAAATGTCGTTTAGAGGCACTCAAAATTGATTTGATGGCTCCATTCCTGCTGTTAATAGCATGAGAATGTGCAGGGTGAGTGAGATGGGAGCAGTGCTGAGGCAGGTGGAAGCAAACAGGGGAGCTCCTAGGTGGGAGTTACAAACAGCCTCGATGTTTGAGGCTCAGCTGATGATTCACAACGCAAAGATAATATAATTTAAAATTATATCCAGTTGAGAAAGTGAGGCAGGATTTACCTTCAGCTGTAGCTCCTCTGCTGCAGAGGGGCCAAGGGCAGATCCAGCACCAGCAGGAGCTCAAACGTCCCTCTGAAACACTCCAGTTATCTATTGTTAGTCCCTAGCTCATCTAAAGCATCTGTGCACCACTAAATAAAATCTGGCTGGCTTTGTGGAAGCAGCCTGTCCTTCCAGAAAAATCAGCTAATCCAAAAGGAGAGATGGGAGCCTCCTGGGAAGGAGAGAGAGGGTTTTTTGCCCCCCTTTATCCTGACTGTGCTTGGCTGCATTTACTCAGTGGGGATTTGATAGTGCATCTGACACATCTGACAGATCCTGTGTCCAGCAGGTCCTCTGGTCTTCCTGAGAGTCACTGCTTTGATCTTTGGAGATTTAACCTCCCAAAACAGTTCACCATGAGGCCTGACAGGTTGCAGGTGTTCAGGGCTGATGAGGCTGCAGAGGCTCATTGTCAGAACAGCACTGAAGTGCTCCTGCTCAGTGTGGGTTGGAAAAATACAGAGTACAATGTTCACAAGACTGTGGTGGAGGAGCCCTGCCTGGCATGCACAGAGGGGAGAAAACAAGGAGATTCCTCACTTGCTAAAGGCCCTTAACACTTTTATCCAAAATCTGGGCCCTACAGTAAGGCCCAGTAAGGTAAAAAGGTGGTTATTTGAAGTGATGAGCAGCACTTGTTCAGTAATATTTCAGGAGGTAGGTGGTGAAAACCAGCTCTCTAACGTGTTCTGCTGTTGTTACAATGATTTATTATTGAGCAGCCTGGTGTGGTGGAAAGTGTCCGTGCCCATGGCAGGGCAGTGGAACAACACGAGCTTTAAGGTTCTGTCCAAGCCAAACCATTCCATAATGCTGTTGTATAAAGTTTTCCAAAAGGGTCAGAAGGTAAAGGCTACACACACGGTGTATCTGAGCATCTGAGAGGGTCACTTTGCCCTGCCCTCATCACCCAGCCCTGAAAGGTGGTGGTTTCCTAGAATATTGTCTGATGTCTCACGTGATCCATGCCAATGCTTGCAGCACAGCCAAGGTGTCCTACTTGGAGAGACCTGCCCATTGTCTCCTGCTCTGCTGCCAGGGAGCAATCGCAGCATCTGATCTCTAGAACAAACCCTCAGATGGAAAAACCTGCAAAAACTCTGTGATTTTGGGTCAGCAGCTCTTTCTCAGAATTTCCTCTGGCCAAAAGCCCTTCTCTAACAGAGTTTTTGCTGGACTCTTCATTACAATTGGCAAGGAAAACGCAGAGGAGGGTGAACAGTTGTGTTCATTTTCATTCCCTCTTCATAGACTTATTTGGGAGAAGCGGAGTGGGAGAGGACTGTGTGCTGGCAGAGCTTTTGTATTTTATGTCACAGGCTGTTGAAAGAGTTCTCAAACTGCACTTCCTTTCCGTGGGCTTTAAGGTCATTTCCCAGTGGTTGCAGACGCATGGCGGGCTGGGAAACCCTTCTCTCATCACCAGGGAATGAAATGCTTTCCGTGGCTTTTTGGAGCCAACAAAAATCTCTTTGTCTTCTCTTCCCTCCCACTGTTTCCCAAGTAGCAAGTTTGCTACAGGCCTTGCCGGGAAGGGGGAGTCCTGCTCCAAGATCCAGGCTCTCAGGGAAAATGAGCGGCTGAGGTGAAACGAAGGCTCTGGCAAAGTGTGTTTTGCTGAGGCAATCACACCTGGGCAAAACAGCCCAGGATTTTATGGTAAAAGAGCTTAAGGAAGTTAATGAGACTGTGGGGCAAAGTTCAGAGACAAAAACATGCAATTCTCAGCCCAGAGGTGATCTTGGAATGATAACAAACCTGGGATTTATCCACCTGTGAAAAGCTGGTTCTGTAAAACCTTGTCCAGGTGGTGTTGTCCATGTGCAGTGACTTCACTTGTGGTGATTTGTCTACTATAGAAACTGGATGGCTTCTACGGTGAGCCTGGGCAAGGAAACATTATTAGAAGATGGAATGCCACCTGCAAAAAAGCCCAGGTAAATTTAATTACACTCCAGTGAATTTGTTCTAACAAGAGCTTTTCCTTTGCCTTGCATTGTTCTTTAAGGATTGTGACCCCTGGTCATTGCAGCTGTTTTGCTTCCTGATCCAAGAGCTGTGCACTGGCTTCTGGCCATGCCCTGGGCTTTCCTGCTGTTTGTGCAACAAATGCCTTCACATCCAGAATGTACTTTTTTGGGGTTTTAACCCTCAGCCAGGGGATGGGGTTGCACTCGAAGCTGTATTTTACTGTTCTGTCTCCACGGTCCTGTCCACTCGCAGTGTCAGGTCAGACACGGTGGTTGTGCTTCTTTGCTTGAGCTGGATACCTAAATTAGTATGATTGAACTGCATGTAAAGGCTAAATAATTCACTCTGAGGCTCCTTGTGCTTAGAAATATGTGGTCTTACAGTTCTGTGAGCGGGGACCTGAATGGTGGATAATTCTGTCTGTTGGAGTCTGAGACTGTGGCTGCTGCAGGCTCAAAAGTTATTGTGAACAAGCAGCTAATTCATCTGGGGGGTTGTCTCCCGCTAATTTGATTTATTTGCAAGTTCTGGAGGGCTGCAGGATAGTTCTGTGTGGTCTCGAGGTTGATCAGTTACCCTGGAATGTGCAGAAAAGACGCTGGGAGATGATTTTTTCCTTGCTCAGGATATCAGGGTAGAAACAAGTACATTTATCAGCAGGGAGAGAATGCCTCTTTCAGGCATGCAGGACATTAAGACTTGGGTATTTGTTATTATTTTGGATTTCAGTCCCTGTATTTCCAATAGTGTTTTTATAACTGCTCATTAGCATGAATACTAATTTATTCCTTACACGAGGCTTGCAGTCCTCAAATTAAACCCTGTTTGTCAGCAGTAACAGTGAAGCCCTCCTCCAGGAAAGGGTTAAGAAGTCTGTTTTCATAGGCAGGAGCTGAGGGAAGGCACAGCTCCATCTGTGTGGTGTTGGTTTCCTCTCCCCTTCTCACTAAATATCACGTGTTTGCTGATAAAGCCCATTTCTTCCATACAGTTGCTTCCCTGGGCTGCTGCTGCAATCCCAGGAAGCTGCAGCAGGTCCCTGCTGTGGAAAGCAGCTGGACACCGGGCAAGGCAAGGCAAGAAGCAGCACATCTGCTTAATGAATGATAAAGGTCACATTTAAAAGCACTGTGCAGGTGTAAAGCCAGGAAAGTAGGGAGGAGGAGGAATAAGGAGAATACAGCCCTGCAGCCCTTTCATGTGACTCTGTATCATCTGGGATATTCCAAAAGATTGGCCTGGAGCATTCTACTGACATTGCAGGCATCACAGGGAAGGGATTGCTGGTAGAGCTGAGGGGTTCCTCAGCAAACTGGGGCTGGGCCCCTCCAGGGCAGAGCTAGGAGGAAGCCTTCCCTTGCTTTTCTCTGTGCTGGGATAAATGGGGCTGTTGTCTTCAGGCTCCTGTTCTGCACCTTGTTTAAACCAGGTTGCATTTCTGACCTGCATGGCATCCAATACACGTTTTGTCTCGGGACGTAGAGCGTGTGTGTGTGTCTCATTCTCATTCTCTAGTGCTCACCACACCACACCTTTCCATGCCCCCCAGCCTTCCAGGTAACTTTTATTAATAGACTTCCCTTATTCCAGATTTTTAGTGGATTAGCTTTGCTGCAAAAGCACCCCAGGGTATCATTGACTTCCCCAGTAATCATCGTGGTAACAGATTTGATTCCCAAAAATGTAATTATAGACCTTGTATTGGGAGCATTTGTGCTGCTGATCCATGCAGCTGCCTGCTGTCTTTTAAGGATACCAAGCTGCTTCTTTAGTGCTCTGTTTATCAGAGAGCCCCAATGGATATTTGATTCTTTAAAAAAACACAGGGTACCTCCATATCCCTCAGTTTGCATGTGCCACCACCCCAGACACCATTGCACTCACGGTGGTACCAGCTGTGCTCCTTTCTCCTTTTGCAGGAAGCTGTTGCCAAGCCTCAAAACCAAGAAGCCTCGGGAACTTGTTTTGGTGATTGGGACAGGAATTAGTGCTGCAGTTGCTCCCCAGGTCCCAGCACTGAAGTCCTGGAAGGGGCTGATTCAGGCCCTCCTGGATGCTGCTATTGACTTTGATCTCCTGGAAGATGAAGAGAGCAAACGGTTCCAGAAGTGTCTTCATGAAGACAAGAACCTGGTTCATGTTGCCCACGACCTTATTCAGAAGCTGTCTCCGGTCAGTGTGCTTGTACCTGCCCTGAGTGTAGGATTTGGCTTTTGGAAATAGCCAGATTTGGTTCTCCAGCAATGGTGCCCCCATCCTAACAATTCCTCTATGTACAAGGAACCCCAATGCAATTACTCTGCTGGGTGCCTGAGAGATAACCCAGCTGCAGACGTGGGTTTTGGGTATTTCACCTGGACCAAGATGATTAGAGGGATGGAGCACCTTCTGTGAGGAAATGCTGAGAGAACTGGGATTGGTAAAGCTGAAGAAGGCGGCTTCAGGGGTGATCTAATTGTGGTCTTCCAACACCTGAAGGGAGCTGACAGGAGAGATGGAGAGAGACTGTGGACAAGGGGCTGGAGTCATAGGACAAGGGGGAATGGCTTCCCACTGCCAAGGGCAGTGTTAGGTGGGATATTGGGAAGAAATACTTCCTTGTGAGGGTGGTAAGATTGCCCAGAGAAGCTGTGGCTGCCCCATCCCTGGGAGTGTTCCAGGCCAGGCTGGAGGGGTTTGGAGCTGCCTGGGATAGTGAAAGGTGTCCCTGCCCATGGCACAGAGTGGGATGAGATGGCACAGAGTGGGCTTTAAGGTCCTTCCCAATCCAAACCAGTCTGGGATTCTGTGATCCTATGACTATGCTGAAGGAGAGCACTCACACTAGTGCAGCCAGGGCTCTGTGTTTGCCCTGCAAGGACCCAGAGCTTTGTAGGGTGTTGAGGAAACGTGGGTAGTTTTTCATGGAGTCATTTGGCATGAGATGTGAAGGGGCCAGGCTCTGATCTCAATCTGTCTCTCCTCAGCGCACAAGCAACGTTCGCTCAACCTTTTTCAAGGACTGTTTATACGAGGTGTTTGATGACCTGGAATCCAAAATGGAAGATTCTGGGAAGCAGCTGCTTCAGTCTGTGCTTCACTTGATGGAAAATGGGGCCCTTGTGTTAACCACAAATTTTGATAACCTGCTGGAGCTGTACGCAGCACACCAGGGGAAGCACCTTGAGTCTCTTGACCTGACTGATGAAAAGAAGGTAAAGGACGGTTATTTCTTTTGTCAGGGACCGTGGGGTGCAGGATGTGCTATCCTGCTGCCTGAGGACATTGTACTGATTGTAGTGGTTTAACTGGTGGCAGACAAGCTCCAGGCAGAGGCTCTGACTGTCTAGGGCAGCAAGCAGAGGAATGAGGGAACGCTCCTTTCTGGAACACTGGTTTGCTGGCTGCCATCCAGTGCTCAGGAGGAGTCCTTAAGCCTGCTATTCCTTTGATCTCTGTCCTTGAAACTTCTGGCTTGGCCTTGCTTCCACAAAAGGCTCGGGCTGATGTTTCTAACCAATACGGGAAACTCCACACAAGATGCAAAGCTGAACTTTCTATAAGGTGCTGCAATGTGCTTTTTTGTGGTGGGTGTTCAGGGCTGCAGCCTTTGAGGTTCCCCTCTTGTCCAGTGTCCTCTTCCTGCAATGGCTGGAATGGCTCCTCCTGCTGCAGAGGCCTCCTCTCAGAACTACTCTCTTCATGCAAACATCCCTCCTCCTGCCCCAGTCAGGCTGTGAAACCCTGAGCTCTTTGCACTTGCCCGCTTCATCTCTCTGTTCTGGGTTTTACTGGTGGGGAGCATCTCATCCTCCTGTTTGAATGTTAAACACCTCCAACGTGTGTGTCCTGTGCAGTCCTTGCTCTCTTTTCATTCTCATTTCTGTGCTTCACGGTTCCTGTGTGACCTCTTAATCTACATGGCTGGAAGTACTTAAAGTGTTACAAATAAGCATTCTAATTATTGCAAGCTTAAACGAGCTGAGGTCTGCAGGAGTAAACTGAGAGCCTTGGAAGCAGCTGTCTGAAATGGAGGTCAGCTCAGCTGGTGACTCCCTCAGAGCCAGGAGGGGCCACAAAATAAAACTGGGTAGGCTTGAGAAAAATGCTGACATAGGATTTGTAGTTTTTTCCCCTTTCTCTGGTCAATCTGGCATTTTGATTCAGTCTTCTCATCACATTCACCAGTCAGCTGAAGTGTTGACCCAAACAAGCACTGCAGGCTGTGGCTGCAGGCCATGGTGTAGAAGCTGATGGAGAAGATGAGGAAGAAGCAGCCTCTTCAGCATGCTTCCCCAAAATGTCACATTTAGCAGTGCTGCGGGTTTGTGTTGTGCAGGTGCTGGAGTGGGCACAAGAGAAGAGGAAGCTCAGTGTCCTGCACATCCACGGCGTCTACACCAACCCCAGCGGCATCGTCCTGCACCCGGCCGGCTACCAGAACGTTCTGCGGAACACCGAGGTCATGGTGAGCCACGCCGGGGCCCAGGCCTTGTGCAGCTGCAGCTCCCACTTGGGTCAGCCGGGCATAGGCTCAGCTGAGTTTAGACTGAGCTTCACAGAGGGTGGGAGAGAATTAATTAGATATGGAAAATAGGAGAGGTGAATTCCCTAGCCTGCTAAGGTGCTGAAACACTTCCCACACTTGCTGAAGGATGGCATTGCTGCAGAGCCTCCCCAGGGATAGGGCAGGTGCTGTCTCTTGTGAGGATGAAGCTCACCTTGACCAAGAACATCTTTCCCTTTCTTAAAGCGAGAGATTCAGAAGCTGTATGAAAATAAGTCCTTCCTCTTCTTGGGCTGTGGTTGGACAGTTGATGACACCACGTTTCAGGCCCTGTTTTTAGAGGCTGTCAAGCACAAGTCAGACCTGGAGCACTTCATGCTGGTGCGGAGGGGGGATGTGGATGAGTTCAAGAAGCTCCGTGAGAACATGCTGGACAAAGGGATCAAAGTGATTTCCTACGGGGACGAATACGCTGACTTGCCCGAGTACTTCGAGCGGCTGACAAGTGAGATTGCCATGCGGGGCCGCACAGGTATGGGGCCAGGGGCTGGGGCACCCTTGGCTGTCACCATGCAGAGCAGACAGAGTTAGTAACCCTGTTCTCCATGCTGTATAGAGATTCCTGAAGCCTTTTTTTTTTAAAAAAAAAGCAAACGTGTCTCCAAGTGTAGCTGGATTTGTGGCTTGCTTTTCTGAAATCACTATCTTTTAACAGTTTAAACAGCTGTGCTGCCTCCCACGCCTGCAAACTTTGTTTTTCATGTGCAATTGTTTGTTCCCTTTTTAGTGAAGGGGTATTTAGTCTCACTGACCCTCATGCTGCTCAGCCTGAGCCAGTGCTTTTATACAAGAGGTATCACTAATAAATCATAAAAATGAGGGAAAGTGGGTTCACTGGCCAGAGCCTTTCTGGCAGGTATTCTGAGGGTTAACTCAGCCAGGAAAGCCTGTATGAAACCACCACGTGGGCAGCTGGCTCTCCACCTGACACTGGTCTCTGCTCTGCTCCAGGTGTGCCCAAGGAGGGGCAACAGCTGAACGGCTCTGCTGCTGCCCACACTGAGGTAAAAGGTAAGGAAGGTTCTCTGGAGATGCTTCACCCTGTGCTGCTCTCTGGAGTCCCAGTCAGGTTTTCAGCCTTTGCTTTCATGCAGGATCCAGCCCCTGAGCCTCAGCCCTGCCCAGGCCCTGAGCTGTGGCAGGGGCTCCTGGGACAGGCCCAAGCCAAGCCAGCAGCCCTCAGGGAGGCCGGAGCCCACCACTGTCCCACTGCTGTCCAGCACTGAGCCAGGACCCTTGCGGCAGGAAAAGAGGCCAGGACAGAAGCTCCATGGATGAACACCTGGTCTAACACAGTAATTGTGGTTTTACTGGGGCTGCATGTGCCTGCAGAGCACGGTGTCCCCAAGGGAGCTGCAGCCTCCTCTAACTTCATACCTAGTGCTTTTATATTCTGTATTTCAATTAAAAAATGAAACTTGAGCTTTTTTTTTTTACTGGAAGCTCTAGTTTTCTAGTCCTGTCTTTTTACTGTACAGTATTTTGTATGTTGAAGTTGTATTAAAGGCCTGCTCACTGAACTTTGGCTGCTCTATCATTTAAAGGCCCTTTCACACCTCACACTGGTGGGAGTTCATCTCCCCCAAACCCAGTAGGAAACAGGTCCTGGCTGGAGGCAAGTTATTTATACACAGAGAACAAATTATGAAGTTTATTTTATATAAATTATGTCTCTTAGCAGACAGCATTCAATTTATTGCACTATAGCACATCTGCAATACAGAGCTACAAGACATCGTCAGAGAGGTTTGTATTATTCAGTGTAGCACTTCCAACTGGGATCGAGGCACTCAGGGGGGAGAAAGGGTGCAGGAAAGCAGCAAGCAGCCACCATTTTCTTCCAGTATTAATGTGGTTTGGTTTTTTTACTTTTTACTAGCAAATAATGCCAAGACCAGCGGGCAGGAGCCAGGCAGGGCACGCTGCCTTCCTCCTCTGGACCTGGCTGCTGCAGCTCTCCAACTCCTGCCCAAATACATGGTGTCTAGGGACTCTGCTCCAAAGTCCGGGTGAGGACAGATGTGGGTGACTTTAAGGCAATTTAGCATGTCCCCTTCTGCCCAGCACAGGCCATCACCTTTTTTTTGGTTTATCAGCTTCGGTGGAGCTGCCATGAGCAGCAACATTAACAGCCAGATCTAATGCTGCCCCTAAGCCCAAGTCCCTCTTGCCTCCTCCCTAAGCTGGTCTAAAAATCAAAAGCAGCTCAAAAAAAAGCCTTCAAATCCACCAAAAAGCACAGCAGATCCTGGCACCGCCCACCCCCCCGTGCAGCACGAACAATACAAAGCTCTGGATTCGGCCTCCCCGCAAGGGAGTCTGCGTCACTGGACACAGAATGGAGGAACCCAGGGAAGGCCTTTTTCTGGATAAAAGGGGATTTATCCAAAAAAAGTACTCCTCAGGCTGATATTCCTCCATTCTGTTCTGCACTACACGGGAAAGACTAGTTGGTGACAGGGTAAAGCAGGTTCTTCTGGGACATCTGCACACAGCGATTTGGTGTTTAGGCCTTCATGAGTGCTGCGACCACAGCCTTGGCGTTAAGGCTTCGCAGATCACAGTAGGTTTGTCCGGTACCAACGAAAACAATGGGCTTGCTCGTGATGTAGGTCATGGAGATGGCGGCACCCACCTGCCAGGGACAAGCAGCACCATGAAATCCAGTGCTCCCCCTCAGGGAGCTCGTCATTCATTCATCCCCATGTGTGGAAACCAGACTTCTAAATTTGGGTTCAATGGCTTAAACACAAGAAGACAGTGCAGGGGTGTCCTGTGTTTGACAATTCTTGTCTCCCCTCCAGTCACTGTCAGGAAGCTCTCTGCAGTCACCTCAGCAGCCTCCTTACCTTGTCATCGATGGTATCAAACTTGGTGAGGACAATCCCATCAATGAGGCGTGGTGTCTGGGCCATGGAGTGATCAGCCAGGGCCTTGTTGAACTTGACCTGAGGGAGAAAAAAGATCCAAGAAATGCATTTCTGGTGCTACCACTGTCCAATTCCCTGGTAAAACCTACAGAAACGAGTTCTTTTCCCTCTTTGTCTCTCAGGAACAAAGCCTCCACACTCACCAGCTGATCCACAGCCTCGTTTCCTACCAGTGCTTCCCCAACAAACAGGACCAGGTCGGGAGCATTGACGGCGATGAGTTTGGCCAGCGCAGTCATCAGGGGTGCGTTGTCCTGCATGCGTCCCGCCGTGTCCACCAGCACCACGTCAAAGCCCTGGTTCCGAGCTGGGGTGGCAGGGAGGCAGCGTGAAGGACGGCGCTGCCCCAGGACAGCACCACCCGCCCCCGGCTCTGCGCATACCGTAGGAGATGGCCTCCATGGCGATGCCCGCAGCGTCCTTGCCGTATCCCTTCTCGTAGAGCTGCACCATGGTGCGCCCGCCGTGGCTCTCCGGAGGGTGCAGCGCGTTGAGGCGGCGCGTGTGGGTGCGCAGCTGCTCCACCGCTCCCGCACGGAACGTGTCGCAGGCGGCAATGAGGACGCTGAAGCCGTTCTCGATGAGCCAGAACGAGATCTGCAGGTAGCAACAGATCAGAAAAGCCCGTTAGTGGCTACACAGCCTGACACCATCGCCCCAGTCCTGTGACCCAGGATCCTGTCCTACCTTGGCCAGGTTGGTGGACTTCCCGACACCGTTGACACCACAAAAGGTTACGACGTAGGGCCGGCGATGGCGCTGGGCATCCATGACATCGCGGAGCACGTCCACACGGCGCTGGGGCTGCAGGATCTGCACCAGGGCCTCCTGCAGTGCCTGCTTCACTGTTGAGGTTACCGCTGGGAAAAGGGGATGGAAAGAGGACATGTCACGCATGGGCAATACTCCTGAGCTCCAAACCACACACAGGATGGCACATGGACACTTACTGGTGAACGTTCCCATCACTTTCCCTTCCAGTTTCTTGGCCACAGATTCACAGAGCTGCACTGCAATCTCAGCCGCCACATTTTTAGCTTTGAGGAAGACAGAGCAGGGAGTCAGTGCTGCTGAGAAGGTTACACACGTCCCACATTGGCATCAAGGGAAGCATGGAGTCAGTGTGCAGGATTCCCACCAGGCCTGACTGTGGCCCTCCTTTTGCTGCACTCACGAGAGCTCCTCATGGGTGAGACAGGAACCCACCAGAGCTTCTGTGGACAAGAATATCCCCCAAACCACAGGCACTACCCACACTGGGGCCCACCCAACAGAGCACAGAGAACCACCACTAATCCTTCACACCACAGGTCCAGACGTACCAATCAAGTGATCCTTCATCTTCTCCAGCACAGGGTCCATGTCATCTCTGGTCAAGCTCTTGGAACCCACCAGGCCCTTCAGCATGCCAAACATGCCCCCTAGGCCACCCTTCTTCACACTGTGGAGAAGCAGAAGAGTTACATTGAAGTTTGAGAGTGACCATCTGCAAAGGTCAGATGCAGAAGAGCTTGCCCTGAGTGGACAAACACATCAGTTTGCGCTTCCTGCATTACTGGTTAGACTGGAACAGGAATTATGGGAAAGAAATCAAAAACCATGTGACAAGCAAGGGCTGTGGCAGTCTCTACCTGGGTTTTGAAGAGTTCTGGACAACTTTCTCCTCTTCAGCTTCGTCATCACTCTCATACTCCAGGTCATAGAGGCGGCCAGGCTCCCGATTTTTGTCTCCCAGGGCCTGCAAGGGGAAGAAGTGGCTTGATGGGCTGACTGCCACAATCCTTGTTTCCTGTTTCTTCGTGATCCCTTCTCATACAGGCACAGAGACTGGGCTGGGTTCATAATGCCCAGAGAATGCATGACAGCAAATGGAGCCTGACTTTTCCTTACCATGTCAGGGTCAAACTCCTCCACAGGACAAGCCTCCGCGCTGCCGTTGGTAGCGGAATTACTGTAATCGAGTACTTTGGCATTAGAGTTCCCCAGATCCCACACCCGGGGCTTCTTCCCCTTCTCCTTCTGTGCATCGGGCTTTGGAGATCTGGTGGAACAAAGACCAGAAACGTTGTATTCAGTGCAGGGAAGCAGCAGCCATCATCTCCTTAGGAGATGTGAAAAATAAAATCCTGGATTACCCAAAAAGGCAGAAACGACCGATCCGATCTCCAGAGTTTATTTATCTGAACTTTAACCCTGTATGGCACCACTTCCCCTCAAGCCAGGTATCAATGCACTGCTGCTGTCTGTTCACTTAAGACAGGTCTGGACCTCTCCCAGGGTTTCTGGATCTCCCAACAAAGAAAATCAGGTTCTATTACCCCTCCAGGTGTCTTCTCCCAATCTTTTCAGCAAGGAGGGAAATCATGGAAATAAGGTCCAGGAAAGTGACGTCTGGTTTCCAGGGGTCACCAAAAGGAGGAGAGATTCAGCCATGGCCTAGTTCGAAGCATAGGCAGACAGACCATTCCCTCATCACCCACCTGGACTTCTCCCCAGCTTTCATGTGTCTCCTGAAGAATTCCTCCCGGTTCTTCTGCAGGATTTCATCCTTGGTCAGTTCCTCCTTGACCCCTGCTGCCGAGAGCTGCTTGTCAGCTGCAGATGCTTTACTGGGTGCTGCCACAGCTTCTGTTCCTGACAGGAGAAGCCCCAACACAAGCTCAGTCAAGCTCCAAGCAGATTGGGAAAGCACAGGCTGCAACACATTGCTCTGGAGTATTTATTTCTCTCCCATTTATCTTCCCCATCAACTCACCATCCTTTTTGGAACCTTTGTTCTTCTTGTTCTTGACCTTCTCCTTTGGCTTCTCCCCTCGGGTTTCAATCATACACTTGACAGTCTTCTGGGATTTCAGAGACTGCTCAAATGTCTTCATTACCGTGGGAGCTTGGACTTTGCTGCTCTCTTCTGCATCCCTGCAGGGAGGTGACCCATTAGCCTGGATTTCAGCTCTTACCCCACTCCTATCTCTGCTCAAAACAGAAATTTAAGCAAAACCCAAGCTTTCTACCGGAGGAGGCGCATGAAGTCATCTTTAAAATCAAAGGTGCCATTTAGGAGGCCCAGGGCGCCTTTCTGCTGGAACTCGTTGCGGTACTTGTCTCGGAACTCCTTATGGACATCGTCTATCAACTTGTCCACGTAGGTTAGAGTCAGGATCTTCTGGAAGCCCACCTGCCAAGGATCGTGGCCAACAAACATTGCACTTCCAGCTCATTCAACAGCAGCAAGCAAGCAAAAACATCGCTGTTTAATTCAGAGTTCTTTAACTTGTGCAAGCTTCGGCCAGCACTTTCTGCTCCACCTTCCCAGGCTTTTAAAATGCCCCCAGAAAGGTGAAAAATAGCTCAGAGATTCACTTCAACAGGTGGCCCTAACACACAGAGGCTGTCTCATGGCAAGAAGGACACGTAGGGCAAGGGCAGAAAAACTTTAGCTTATCTGTGGGTCAACAGGGAAGGTTGTATGGATTTATGGAGATAAGGTACCAGGCGACTGAAAAGGAGAGCGTTAAATGCTCTGTAAAGTGACAGGAACAACACATTTCTGACTTTTTTTCAACGGACCTGGCCAAAGTGAAGTTTTACAAGGCTGCAGCTTCTATGTGAGGTTTGATTAGTTTTAATCCTGTTGCAGATGATTAAAATAAGCTGCTACTGCAGCAGCATTCAGCTGACAGACATCCACGTCCCCCCTCTGGGGGGAGCCTGGCTACACTGGGGTCACTGCTCAACACGCCCCTGAAACGCTCATCACAGCCCCTCACCCCCCAAAATCCCAGAGTCAGAGGAGCTAAACCAGTCTGGGAGCCAAGGTCCAGCCCTATGCAATGCAAACAGCTGTTTGCTCAAACCTCAGCACAGCAGGAACTGTTCCCCCTCTTTTCTGAGGCAGTCTCCTTCCTTCGGGTTTGGGGGCATGTGGGGGGCTGGAGGGACCCTCCTCCCACCCCAGGGGTGCTTGGGGGTGTCACTTACCACAAACACCAGCTCAAACTGGTTGTCCAGTTTGTACTTAAGTGTGAGAGCTTCATGGGTGAAGGAGTTGTTGCCACCTCTCTCCTGGGGGAGAGAAGCTGTCAGAATGGGGGTACCAGCAGCACCCACCATCCCTTCATCCCTGTCATCCCCCTCTCCCCACCATCATCCCTGTCACCCCCGTTTCCCAAAGCGGTCCAGCATCCCTTACACATGACCCCACAGGCCCTGGGCAGGTGGTTCCATCCATCCCCCCTCAGCTGCGTGAGCCCACCCACCCCCGGGGTGGTCGTGCCCCCTCTGCCTTGTCCCAGGCAGGTGGTCTCACCCAAGGCTGACCCCTCCCCAAGGTGACGGTCCCATCCCATCCACACCCCCCAAATAGGTGACCCCACACCCATCCGCACCCCACAGCTGGTCGTGCCTGTGTGTCCCCCCAAAAGGTGGTCCCACCTGCGTGCCACCCCTCTCCTCTACGTCCCCAGGTAGATGGTGCCACTCATATGTCCCCCCTCCCCATGCAGGGCCTCCCATCCACCTTCCCCCCTCAATGGCCTGATCCCATTCCCCCAGAGACGCTCGTGCCCGTGTTTCCCCCCACCCCCACAGGTGATCCCAGTCCCCATTCCCCGGCCAGCTACGTGGGCTCACCTGATTTCCCCTCCCAGGTAGATGGTCCCATCCCCGCCTCCCTCGCCGTGTCTGCAGCCCCACCCCTTCTCCCTCCCCAGGCAGATGGTTCGCACCGCCCCCCGCCCGCCACCCTCACGGCAGGTGGGGTCTTCCACTCCCCCCTCGCCAGGTATGTGACCCCTACCCAACCCTCCGCCCCGCGGCAGCCGGTTCCGCCCGACCTGCAGGAGGACGGAGCGGATGAGGGCGTTGACGGGGGCTGTGGCGGCGGGCCCGCGCACGCCCTGGAAGCACCAGAGGACGAGGCCGCCCTTGCTGAAGATGGTGAAGAAGTCGAGCATGGCGGCGGCGCCGGGCCCGGCGGGGCGCACACGTCGCTCTGCCCCGCGCTTCCGCCGGAAGCTCCGCCCCCCCGCGCCATTGGTGGGACGACGGCGGGCGGGGGCGGGGCCACGGGAGGGGCGGGGCCATGCTGCGGTGGGGACGCGCGCTGCGCGCGCCAGGACTAAAGGGCTTGGGATGGGGGGCCCGGGGAAGGGCCCCGGGACGGGGGAGGACCCCAGGGCGAGCCCCGGAACCGGGAGGGATCCCGGCAGGGGTCCCGGGCCGCCCCCTCCGCACCGCGGCTCCTCTCAGCTCCGACTTCTTCCGCGGTGAGATCCCCGGCACCGCACCCGCGATTTGGGGGACACGGGGAGAGGGGCACTGGAATAATGGAGAGGGGGTCGGGGTGTGGATCGCTGGGAACGGGGAGAGGGTCAAGTAAATCGGGGTGTCCTAGGGAATGGAAGGATTGCTGGGGTGTATGAGGATATACGGGGAGGTCGGGATTGCTGTGAATGGCGCGGAGGTGGTTACGGGCGTATACGGGAGGGTGCCAGAGGGGCTTGGGGGTGATCCCTGGGGACTGCGGGAGGTGACAGTGGGCATTGGAGGGGTTGGGGCAGAAGTGGGTGGCTGATGGTCTCAGAGGGAACTGGGGGGGTTCCAGAAGGCCCATGGGAAACTGGACGGAGGGTCCCAGTGGGGACCGGGGGTCCCAAGGTGGCACGTCGCAGGGGCCTGGTGGAGGGCTTGGGTGATTCCAGAGCGGACTAGGGGACCGGGAGGGGCTGGTGGGGATTCCAGGGGACTGGGAAGCGGTTCTGGTGGTTCACAGAGGGTGCGGGGGCATTTTCCCGATGACCCAGGGGGGCTTGGGGGGTTCGCAGAGAGGCCTAGGGGGAGTCTGAGCAACGGGGAGTATCCTGGCAATGTCCTAGAGGGGGCTAGAGGAGTCCCAAGGGATGCAGAAGGTACCGGGGTGGTCCACGGGGGGCTGCCAGCTGTGCCCCCAGGCTCGGCAGCCCCCATTCCACCGGCAGAGCTGGGGCAGACCCTGGAGCGCATGGCACAGACCCTGCGGGATCAGCTGCCATCCTCGGGGAGCGGAGGTCGGGGCTGGATTCCCCCGGGGACCCACCCCGACCCCCGGCCCCCCGACGAGGCCGATGTGGTGGTGGTGGGGGGCGGCGTGGTGGGCTGGTCCGTGGCGTACTGGCTGAAGGTGCTGGAGGGCCGGCGGCGGCAGCACGGAATGAGAGTGCTCGTGGTGGAGCGGGACCCCATGGTGAGACACCCCGTCCCAGGGCAGCCTATGGCCTTGGGGATCCCCATGAACCGCTTGTATTTTGGCGGGTCCTCTCCTTCAGTATTCCAGAGCCTCCACGGTGCTGTCGGCAGGGGGGATCCGGCAGCAGTTTTCCCTCCGGGAAAATATCCAAATGTCCCGTTTCTCTGCCAGCTTCCTCCGCGACATCAATGTACGTGCGGTTATATGGGTGGAGGGTAATTTGGGGAATCCAGCCCCACTCACTGTGGTCCCCCTGCCTCCTTACAGGAGCACCTTGGGCTGCCAAATGAGCCCCCCATCGACATTCAGTTCCAGCCATCTGGATACCTGTTCCTCGCATCCCCCCAGAATGCTGCTGCCCTGGAGGCCACTGTCCAGTTCCAGAGGTGGGGGACTCACATGGGACCCTCCCGGGGGGGAAGTTTCAGGGGCTGGGGGTCATCCTGACCCTCCTCCACATGCTGGCCATCCCCAGGGATGAAGGGGTGCAGGTGACCTTGCTGTCCCCCACCCAGCTGAAGACGAAATTCCCCTGGATAAACACGGAAGATGTGGCTGTGGCATCCTATGGTATGTGGGAGGATGGGGGAGGGCATGGAGACCCCCCCCTCAACATCCTTCCTCATCCTCATCTTCCTGATGCATCCTTCATCCTGGCTTTATTTATGGAAGGGGAGGTCCAGCCCCCCAAAGTGTGTATTAGGGGGGTCATGCAGTAGTGTCCCTGCCATGTTTCCCTGCCCAGGTCTGGAGGATGAAGGCTGGTTCGACCCCTGGACCCTCCTCAACGCTTTCCGGCGCAAAGCCACATCCCTGGGAGTCCAGAGCTGCTCCGGGGAGGTGCGAGGTGAGGGATGGGGGTGCACAGCAAGGTTTGCCCCCTGCCACCCCCAGGACCCCCACCTCACCCCAAAACCTTCCAGCTTTTGTAACCTCGGCCAACTACGCGATGCCACCAGCACCGTCATCTGCGCGCATCAAATACGTCCACGTGAGTGTGTGTGTGCCAACCCCCACTCCCCAGGAGTGCCCGTGACCCTCTTGCACCCATGACCCCGTGTCTGTGCCTTCCCAGGTCTACATGCCAGACAGCCTGGAATACCAGCCGGTCGCCTGTGCCATCGTGGTCAATGCTGCGGGTGCCTGGG
This sequence comes from Nicator chloris, assembly GCA_013400495.1. Classification (NCBI taxonomy): domain Eukaryota; kingdom Metazoa; phylum Chordata; class Aves; order Passeriformes; family Pycnonotidae; genus Nicator; species Nicator chloris. Next base: position 317,138 of record WAAE01021523.1, read on the forward strand.
CTGGGAAGCTGCTGGAGGCAGATGGGCTGCCCAGGGTGCTGTGCCGGCCCCCGCTGCCCATCCAGCCCAGGAAGAGGTACGGGGGGAGCTCACAGCAGGGACAGCCTGGTAGCACCCCCTGTGTTAGGGGTCAGCTCCTGGGGTCAGAGTGGGGGCATATCCCAGCAACTCCTTTGTCAGGGGGGTGATGTCCTTGGTGCTGTTTTGGGGGGGTACTTTAGCACCCACCACCCCTGTGTCATGGGGGAGAACCTCAGTACTTTTACTTTGGAGGGGTGTCATCCTGGCATCCCTCTGTCTATGAGGGGGTGACATGAACCCCTGGGTGCTATTTTGGGGGGATCACAGGATGGAACACGTCCCAGTACCCACCACCTTCCAATTTTGGGGGGCTGGTGAGCTTCCTTAGTTTTTTATTTGGAAGTGGGGTCTTGCATCCTGGAGCTCCCATTATTCCTCAAGTGCCCTCAGCCCCAGCGTCCCCATTATATCCCCATACTCCCAATCCCAGTGTCCCCCTTATCCCCCTCAGTGTCACCTGTTGTCCTTCAGTGCCCCCAGCCCCAGTATCCACAGTATTCCCAGTACCCCTATTACTCCCCCAGTGCCCCCATTACCCTGCCAGTGCTCGCAGCCCTATTATCCCCATTACCCCCACAGTATGTCAATTATCCCCCCAGTGCCCACAGTCCCAGCCCCTCCAGTGTGCCTAGGAGTGACATGACCCCTCAATGTTATTTGAGGACAAACATCTCCACATCGCAGCCCCACCGCACCGTACTGGGGGGCAAGGGGAGCACCACTCATGCTCTCTTTGGGGTTCCTCAGGTATGTGTTCACCTGGCACTGCCCCAATGGCCCTGGCCTCTCCTGCCCCTTCCTCATCGACACCTCTGGTGCTTACTTCCGTCGAGACGGCTTCGCTGGGAATTACCTGGGCGGAATGAGCCCCACCGAGGTGAGCCCGTGGGGTCCCCTCAGATCATTCACCCCCCCTATTCTTTATCAGACACTTCCAGTCTATCCTTTTCCAGGAGGAAGAGCCGGATCCCAGCGATCTCTCAGTGGATCACGATTATTTCCAGGAGCAGATCTGGCCCCGGCTGGCTCGGCGGGTCCCAGCTTTTGAATCCCTGCGGGTCGGGGGGTCTTGGGCGGGATACTATGACTACAACACCTTCGACCAGAACGGGGTGCTGGGCCCACACCCCCGGCTGGAAAACCTGTTTTCAGCCGCGGGTTTTAGTGGCCACGGGCTCCAGCACGCGCCAGCCGCTGGCAGGGCCGTGGCTGAGCTGGTGATCAAGGGCCGGTATGAGACCCTGGATCTGCGGAGGCTGGGATGGGACAGGCTGGTGGACGGGGAGCCGCTGGAGGAGCACGGCGTGGTTTGATGGGGGCGGGGAGGGGGGAAACTGAGGCACAGCCATGGACCCCCTCCCCAGGCGAGAGGTCGTGTCCTGTAGGAATAAAATGGATGGATGAATGGATGATGAGTGTGCCAGGGAATTAATGGGGTCCACACCTGCTATGCTCCCTCCACCAGTGCTACCAGTATCCTCCTTAGTACCCTCAGTTCTAATATCCCCATTGACACCCTCCACAACTTCAGCGTCCCCACTAGGCCCCATTTCCTCCCGGTATCCCCATTATGTTCCCATACCTGCAGTCCCAGTGTCCCACAATGTTACCTATTGCCTCCCCAATTCCACTTAGTTCCAGTGTCCTCACAGTCCCGCATTCCCCCAGTGCTCCCATTATTCCTCTAATGTCCTCCAGTACCCCTATTACGTTCCTATCCTCCAGATCCAGTGTTCATGTTATTCCCGTAGCGTCTCGCGTTGTCCCCACAGTGTCCCCATTAACCCCCATTTCCCCTAGTATTTCCATTATGATCCAGTGCCCTCAATATTCCCCAGTGCCTCCAGCCCCAAAATCCTCAGTATCCCCACTAGTGTCCTGCAGTGTCCCCACCTCCAGTGTTCCCATTATCTGTATCCCCTTAGTGCCCCCATTATCTGCCCCAGTGTCCCCAGTAACAGTATGTCCATTACCCCATCCAGTGTTCCCATTATCTCCCCAGTGCCCCCAGCCCCAGTATCCCACCAGTGTTCCCAGTATCCCCAGTGCCCCAGTGCCCCCAGCATCCTGCCAGTGTTCCTAGTATCTCCACAGTGCCCCCAGTCCCAGTATCCTGCCAGTGTTCCCAGTATCCCCGCAGTGCCCCCGGCCCCAGTACGCCCATTCCCCTCGGTATCCCCAGTATCCCCCCCCCCAGTGCTCCCAGTATACCACCGTTATGCCCCGTTCCCAATTCCCTTTCCCGTGCATGTGCCGCCCTCTGGCGGCGGGCAGCGTGCACGCGCAGCATTTGGGGCGGAGAGCGGGTACATCGGCCTTTGGTGCGTGCGCAGTGGAGGCAGCGTGAGGTGCCGGGCGGTGGGCGGGGCTCTGCAGGTGGGCGTGGCCCGCGTGGTGGGCGGGGGGAGCGGTGGCGG
>WAAE01021523.1:321801-414438 GCA_013400495.1 Nicator chloris
CGCTGGGAACCGCGGGCCTCCAGTGGCGAAACAAACCCCCAGGGAATTCTGGGCACTGCGGGGGCGGCCCTGGGGGCATTTGGGAACGGTCCCCCCTCAAACACACCGTATGGGGAGACTGTGGGGACAGCCCTGAGGTAAAGTACGGGCCCCTCCGAATTATGGGGTCACGCAGACCCCCGGCAGCCATGAGGGGGTTCTGCCCCTCCCCGGCTGCCTGAGGGTCAACCCCTCAGCTGTCAGGGGGCACAGCCCCCCAGGTCACCCCCTTAGCAGTGGGCGATTCCTGTGGATGCCTTCCTCTTCGGTTTATTCCATGACTTGGATTTTTATGAGGAAGCTGCTTGTGATTAACTCGGTAATAAATCTGGAGGCCAGCTCTTGTTCTGCAGCTTAGATCCGGGCAAGGTCTGACTCGGAATAACGAAAGCAAACGCGTTTTTTAAAACTATTTTTAATTGTGTCCTGCGGCTGCAGCAGCACCACTGACATGCTGGGGTTTGTGACTCCAGCCTGCTCCAGAGCCGCTGGGAGCTCTGCCTTGGAGGAATGAGTGGTTTGCATCCTGGTGGGAAAGCACGAGTTTTGTTAGCTGGTGGTTTATTTTTTGCCTTGTTTCAGATGCTGGTTTTATTTCTCTGGTGGTTTACAAGAGCTGTTCGTGTAACCCTGAGCTCGCTAACACTGTGATATGAACAGGGTGGGTCCGTTCCCTGGCCTGTTGCAGGATGGTTTCGCCCAATGGGAAGCTAGTGACGGCCGGGAATGCTGTTGGAAATCACCGGGGTGTGCCTGAACTTGTAATTCCTGGTCAGCCCAATGTTAGCAGTTCTGCCATGGTTCTGTGTGTTCTCTCTCCACAGGCTCCAACCGTTTCCCATCTCTCCAGGATGAGAGAGGCTTGGGTCCGGCTCTCCCCCTCTCCCTGTAGTTGATAGTTTGGGAAGCAGAGGTGATGCTGGAGTCGAGATGGCTGACAGCGTGAGAATCTTCCTTCATGACCTCGTCAGGGTGAGGCTCCGGGTCCTGGGGCTGTTCCTGTGCCCTTTGGGAGCAGCCTCCTTCCCATGGCATCAGGGAATTTGAAGGAAAAGGGTCTCCAGGTGTATTTCAACGCTGTTGTGTAGTGCAGCTATTACAAAGGGCTCAGTGTTTGCTGCTGAGGCTCTGACAGATTTCCTTTGGGCACAAATTAATGAAAAATCTCCATAATGTAAATGATAATATTAATTAGAAAACGATAATATATAACAACACACAAAGTTTATAATATAATAATATAAAAAGTTTATAATATAATTTAATATAGAATGTATAATATTGTGCATGATTTAGTAATAACAACAACAATAAACGAATGTCTGTGACCACAGCAGCTCTGTCCCAGGAATAAGGTCTGATGTGTCACCTCACTGCTCCACCCTGTCTTCCATCATCCAGGGTTAAATACAGGCTAAAAGCCACTCATGCTGTGACATGTGCAATAGCTCATGCTCGGAAATAACTTGGTTTGGAAAACAGACAAAGGTTTGATCAAAGACTTGTGGCCACGACCTAAAAGTAGGAGTTGTGTCATTTCCCAGTGCTCCTACACCATCAGCTGGGAGAGCTGCCGGGGTCAAGGCCCAGCTCTGCTGTTTCAGACATAAATTTGGCATGGGAATTTATCCTCTTCGGTCAAGAACTCCATGAACTCAACTGCCACCAGGGTGGTGACACCATCCTGGCTCCTCCTTATGATCTTTATTTTAAAGGGAAATTGTGATGACAATAGTTATGGGATCACCTGGAGCTGGAAATAATTGAACAGGATCCAGGAGTGGTTTGAGTTGGAACGGACATTTAAGTCTTTCTTGTTCTATGTCCCTGCCAAGGACAGGGGCACCTTCCACTATCCCAGGTTGCTCCAAGCTCCATCCAGCCTGGCCTTGGGATGGGACAGCCACAACCTCTCTGGACAAGCCAAGTCCTAGGAGGCAGCTCTGCAAATCTTCCAAACATGGAGTAAGGGAAAAATTCTGGGCACTCTCCTGTTAACAGGCTTGCATGGATATGGCCTGGTGGGAGGAAGTTTCTGGGATGAGGACAGATGCTTTTATACATGAAAGAATAAGCATCAAACTCGTAACATACAGATTTTGCACATCCCAAATATTGGTGTAATTCCATTTTATTGGCCTCAAAGAGCTGGCACGGGAGGAGGGGCTTCCTGCCAGATAAGGCTGGGAGAGATCCGACTGATTTTTTGCCAGGGTTTTAAATAGTGCAGATTGGAAGAGAAATTACACCTTTATAGAAAAAACTGCTGCTGGTCATGAAGATGCTGGAATGTGCAGTGATTTAGGTCACTGGGCCATGGAAGAGAGGTGGTGTTGCTGCTCCAGGCCTTGGCTCCAGCTGAGCCCAAGCAGCCAGGGAGTGAGGCCAGCATGGTACCAGGAGGGTTGGGCCTGGGTCAGCCATAGCCCATTGCTCCTCTCTCCTCATGTCCACAGGGAATTAAGGACTCCATCTGGGGCATCTGCACCATCTCCAAGCTGGACGCCCGGATCCAGCAGAAAAGGGAAGAGCAGAGGCGGAGGAGAGCCAACAGCGCACTCGCCCAGCGGAGGTTTCACATGGAAGAGAAGAAGCAAGAGAAGTGAGTATGGGGTGTGGCTGGTCAGAAATGGGCTAATTCCCTTCTCCTCTGGTAGTCAGAGCCAATAAATGGGAAACACATGGCATGAAACTCCCTTTTTCTACTGCATAATGGAGCTGGAGCTGTTACTGTGAGATAAGAAGTCAGACCTTTTATGTTGTTTGATAATCAGTTTGAATTACCTCTGGAACAAAGTGGATTTATGGGTTTCTTTTCCTCCTGAATCCTCGTGCTGTCTCAGATCCATTGTTGTTGATGGTAATTGTGGGATCAGGGAAGAAACAGCAGCTTGGATCCAAAATCCTTGTCAGGGCAGATTGTCTCTTTTCCACAGCCCTGCTGGGGTTTGTGGAGTTTGGAGCTGCAGAACCTCAGTGGTTCTGGGAATGCAGAATTATCCCCATGAAGGAGCAAACAGCATCTGTTCCCATGTCCGACTCCCAGACCATACTAGGATGTCTCTGCTGCCCTGATGGCACAGGGCTGGCACCTCACACAGTGGTTTTGGGCAGTGATGCACGTTCTGAGACATATTTACCAATTATTGTGGCTGGCTGAAAGGTTAAAGGAAAGTCTCCCATGATCCCAATACTCCGCAGGGGTCTCTGCTGCCACTGAAGAAAAGTGTAACTTTTTCATTTTGTTTATATAAATAAACAGTTGAATTTGGCTAGTTTTCTTTATAGCAAAATCCCTCTGGTGTCAAGAGCTGACTGGGAGAGTGCTGCAGAATCCCACAGAGTTGCTCTTGCCTGTCCAGAGACACCAAAACCACCCCAAGCTGAAACACCCTCTTCTGAGACCAAAAATGCCCCAACATTTCCCAATTTTATTGTGGCAAGGGTTTGGAGAGAACAAAGCCTGAGATCTCCAATACGTGCTTAAAAATCTGGAAGAGAGTTTTGCTTTTCTTCTCTTTCAGTGCAGATCTTGGGAATTAATACAGGTTGAAAGAGTCTCCCTGATATGAGTTGTGTAGACACTGAGACATGGTGTGAATCTGTGCAGGGATTCTTTCCCGGATTTCTGTCTTTGGATAAAATTAGGTGCACAATTGGTGTTGAGCTGTTCTTGGTGACTTTTCCAAGGTGTCCAAGACGTGGGGCAAAAGCAGTTGGCACTTGTGAGGGGACATTTGTCCAGGTGCTGGGACATTAACACACCTCTCTCCTGCAGTGAACCCCGGATAGTGAGCCGGATATTTCAGTGTTGTGCCTGGAATGGAGGCGTCTTCTGGGTATGTGGAGATTTTTCTCATTTATTACGGTTTTTATTTTAAAACCCCTGTGAAAACCCATGTGCCACTCCAGCCCTCATAGGCCGTGAGTGGTGAGCCATCAGCGTGGCAGCAGGAATTGCTGGGAACCAACATTCCCATCCCAATGCTGTATTTTAAGGGATTCACTATGGGGTACAGGACTGCAGACTTACTCAAGAGACCCACATATGAAACCCAAGCTGCTTTTCCAAGTTTTTGAGACTAGTCTCCACTTGAATGTTCAATTCCTGCTTTGCTGCAGCCTGGGATACTGTTTTGCCAGTTGGATATTGGCGTCTTAAAGACATTTCCTCACCTCTGACTTGCTATGTCTGGTTCATAAGGCTGATCCTTAATGGAGCCAACACTTCATAAATCAAACAACCAAATAAATGGCTTCATTTTCTCATTACAGTGGTGCAGAGTACAAGGGATTGGCATGGAAATGTTGAAGTGTTCAGCTGCAGGTTGTGGCTGTATTTAAGCAGAAATCCTTGCTCCTCTGTATTTGTGGATCGCTGGGGGAGGAGAGGCACATGTGCCTTTGGATCTGTAGCCACAGGAGCACAAAATGCCTGTGCAGTGCCGCACTGAGAGCCCTTATTTGTTTTTCCCTGCAGCTTAGTCTCTTCTTGTTCTACCGAGTGTTCATCCCCGTCCTTCAGTCGGTCACGGCGCAGATCATCGGTGGGTGCCTTTCCCCTTGAGGTGTTCCAGGCTGCCCAGCAGTCCATGGGATGAGTTTGGAGTATTTGTCCCATTGAGCTGTTCCTCACACCTCTGTCTCCTTGTGTTGTTTTCGTCTTTTTCCCAGTACCAACCAATCCCATCATTAATCATCCAGTAGAAAACCAGGCCCGGGGGTCTTGCCATTTCAAACACATTTGTCTGTGTGTTTTTGCATTTAAATAAAAATCAAGTGGGTGGAAATGTGCTTTTAAAGACATTTAGAGAACTAGAGTCAGGAGAAATTCCCTGATGGCTGTGCCAGGAAGCATTTAGAGGTTCCTACACCAGTTCCTCACGTGTGTCTCTCTGTCTCTCTTCCAAAGGTGACCCTTCCTTACATGGTGACGTCTGGTCGTGGCTGGAGTTCATTCTCACCTCCATTTTCAGCGCTCTCTGGGTCCTGCCCCTCTTTGTGCTCAGTAAGGTGGTCAATGCCATCTGGTTTCAGGTAGGTAACAGGAACCTGGGCCCTGCCTTGAGCAAATGGGGGAATTTCCCTCACTGGGTGGAATGAGAAGAAATCCCACCACAAAACAGGCTCTGGGCCTATTCCTGATGGGTGAAAACAGCTGAGGAGCATCATTGTGGGTTTAATTTCCCTGAAGCCCCCATTGCTCTGGGGTTCCTCAAGCCCCTGTGTCTGCTGGCAGGACATCGCGGATCTGGCGTTCGAAGTGTCGGGCAGGAAGCCTCACCCCTTCCCCAGCGTCAGCAAAATCATCGCTGACATGTTGTTCAACCTCCTGTTGCAGGCGCTTTTCCTCATCCAGGTGAGACAAGAAACCACCCCACCAGCTCTAATGCTGCCCCCACCCCCAAATCCTGAGCATCCCTCTCTCAATCCACTCCTTTTCTATCCCAGGGAATGATTGTGAGCCTGTTCCCCATCGACCTCATTGGGCAGCTGATCAGCCTCCTCCACATGTCGCTGCTCTACTCGCTCTACTGCTTTGAGTACCGCTGGTTTAACAAAGGTGAAGGAGGCTCCCTGCATGCAAAGGGGGAATTTACCTGGGCTGAGCGTTTCTTTACTGAAGGAGCATCCAGTTGGGGTGTCAGAGGCTGATCTTCCATCAGTTTTTATATGGAATGAAGGGTAAATGTGAGCCAGCAGTGTGCTCAGGTGGTAAGAAGGCCAGTGTTGACTGGCCTGTACCAGCCGCAGTGTGGCCACAGCTCCAGGGCATTGCCTGTCCTCCCGTGCTGGGCACTGGTGAGGCCTCAAGTTCTGTGTCTAGTATTGGGCCCATCACCACAGGAAGGACATTGAGGTGCTGGAGCATGTCCAAAGATGGGTACAGAGCTGGGGAAGAGTCTGGAGCACCAGGAGCAGCTGAGGGAGCTGGGGGTGCTCATCCTGGAGAAAAGGAGGCTCAGGGGGGACCTTCTGACTGCACAACTCCCTGAAAGGAGAGGGCAGCCAGGTAGGAGTCGGGCTCTGCTCCCACATAAAAAGGGACAGGATGAGAGGACATGGCCTCAAGTTGTGCCAGGGAGGTTCAGACTGAACATCAGGATGAATTTCTTCACTGAAAGGGTGGTCAGGCACTGGAAGGGGCTGCCCAGGGAGGTGGTGTAGTCCCCATCCCTGGAGTTCTTCAGGAGATGACTGGATGTGGCACTCAGTAGTTTGGTCTATTGACAAGGTGGGGATCAGTCAAAGGAGGTGATTGGAGGTCTTTTCCAGCCTAGATGGTTCTATGATTCTGTAGTGAGGGTGTCTCCTCCCCATGGGTTCATTTTCATGGGATTTTCCTCTTGGCAGGAATCGAAATGCACCAACGGTTGTCCAACATAGAGAGGAACTGGCCCTACTACTTTGGCTTCGGCTTGCCACTGGCATTTCTCACAGCCATGCAGTCCTCCTACATTATCAGGTGGGAAAGCCACTCTGGGCCCTCCTCCTCCTGACACGCACCAGACCCACCAAGTGCCCCTTATTTTATTCTATTGTATTTTTCCCTTGCAGTGGTTGCCTCTTTTCCATCCTTTTCCCTCTCTTCATCATCAGCGCCAACGAAGCCAGGACCCCCGGCAAAACCTAGTGAGTATCCTTCATTCCCACCCACTGATCCTTGTCCAACATGGCCAGCGCTCCCCAAAACCCTGCGGGGGTGCTCCCGGCATCAGGAGCTGATGGACTCTCTTCCCTTTCAGCCACTTCCAGCTCCGTCTCTTCTCCTTGGTGGTTTTCCTCAGCAACAGACTCTTTCACAAGACCGTTTACCTTCAGTCCGCCCTGAGCGGTGCTTCCTCCTCCCCCTCCTCCTCTTCCTCCTCCTCGTCTTCGCCCTCTCCTGCCAAACACGCGGCTGCTCCGGGGCACTGAGCTGCCCCCAGAGCCCGGGGAGGGGGGACACCCACGGGCTTCTCTGTGCCCCCGATCTCCAGGGACAGGCAGGACCCAGCCTGACGAGGTGTCACTGTCAGTTCTGCATCTCCCCCTGGAAATTTTTTGGGGGAAAATGTGGGTTTTTAACACCTTTGTGAGTTTCCAGGAGCCGGATTGTGCCCTGCGTTTGTTTTATAGTGGACTCTTTTGTACGCCTTTCCCGTGCCATCTCCCTGCCTCGGGCCAGTGGGTCGGAACCCCGTCACCCCGTTTTGCCGTTGTGTCCCTCCCGTGTCTCCCTCGTGTCCCCCTGCCCCTCGTCCCCCTTTCCGCTCCCTCCATCTCCCCTAACTCAGGTCGTGGGAGGGGGGCGGGCATTTCTGGGAGCTCCCGCTGCCGTCGAGCACAGCGTCCCCCTCCCGTGCATGTACCGTTTCTGTCGGGTCGGGGAAGGAACCGGTGACGTTCAAACCCCTTTGGATATTTCAGGCCGGTTTATCAACTTTTCTCTAGTATTTTCACACTGAAACATTAAACGGAAAAACCACGATTCTCAGCCGTTCCGCGCCTGATGCTATCGTTACTCCGGGCGGGGTTCCCCGGGCCGGGCTCCCCCCGCACCCCGCAGTGGTTCCGCCGCCCGCGTGGCCTAGCCGACCCGCTTCCGCCTCCGCCCACGTGACCCGGCCGGCGCCGCCAACCCGGACGGACACGTCACGGCTCGTTCCCCGCCGGCACCGCCCACCTTCCGCTCCGCCAATCGGGAGGCGCCGTGCGCCGCACGCACCGCCCCACACCCGATTGAGTGTTCGGCGCTTTGACCAATGAGCGCGGTCGCACCTGGAGTGGCGTGTGCGTTGGCCAATGGGAAGCGGGCGGGGGCGGGGCGCGGGCTGGCGGCGGCGGCAGCAGCGCGGCTGCGCGGGGCGGATGGACGCGGCGGCGGGGCCGCGGTGAGGGACGGGACGAGGACCCGACCGGAGCTGGGGGAGCTGCGAGTCCTCGGGCCTGGGGGTGCAGGGGTGCCCGGGTGTGTGGGGTGCGGGGTCTGCGGAGTGAGGGAGCTGAGGGGTCATGGGGTGCCCGGGCCTTGGAGGGTGCCCAGGCGTGTGGGGAGGGGGAGCCCAGGGGATTGAGGAGTCCCCAGGGGTGTGGGCTGAGACCCTGGGGCTGATCAGGGGCTGGAGCCTGGAGGTGCCCGGGAGCGTGGAGTGCAGCATGGGGGATCGGTACTGCTCTGTGTCACTGGGAGTTCCTGGCGGGTGAAGGGTCCCCCCGAGGACATCGGGGCACCCTAGGGCAGAGACACTCGTGCCCAGAGTCATCTGCACTGTGCTCCATTATCCCAGGGGATCCTGGAAATAACCACCACACGGTATTTCTGCACCAGGCAATGCCCAGTGTGCGCCACTCAGAATCACTTTCGGGCACAGGAAGGCTTTTCCAGGCCCAGTTTGTTTGAGTTTTAAATCTCAGCTTGTCCCAATGCGTTCTCTGTGATGTTGTAGCTAGAGACCTGAACTGCACATTTACCCACCCGTGCTGGGACTGAGCCTGCCGGGAGCAGTGGGAGGGGTTTTCCTGGCTGATTGGGCAAGAAACGGTTTGAAGAAATCTGAGTGTTTTCAAGGTAGAAAGATGTTAAAGCTGTGATTCTTCAGTAAGAGTTTCACTTCCTGGTGTGCAACTCCACGATTTCTGTGGCTTTTGCTCCCCCCAGGGAGTTTGAGTTAAACAGCCACATTGTCCGGTGTGAGCAAAACCGATTTATTGTCGTGGTCTGCATTAACAAATTACTGCGTTACATATATTTGACATAAGAAATCCAAAGTGGGATTTAGCAGGAGCTGTTCAGATCTCCTGTGTGTGAGAAAAAGCAGCCGTGTTTTGCATTCTCCATGGACTATATTTTTTGTGCATTGCTTGCAGGTGATGGTTAAACTGCAGAGAGCATCCAAAGGAAAGGCAGGGGTTTTGCTCAAGTTTACACTGGGGTTTTGTTCTGTGCACAGAGAAACAGGCACGTCCTCTGCCCCGGAGAAGTTCTGGGCTTGGTAAAGGAAGGAAAACCAGCCAGAAGTTGGGGTGACAGCTCAGGTCAGTACAGGAGGTGAGGGGTTTGTGGGGGGAGGAACAAGAACCTGGCAGGGGTGAAGGCTGGGCCAGAGTGGGGGATTTAAAGTGCAAAGGCTCATGAAGGCTTTAAAGACAATGTGGTCTGAGTCGCTCTTTGATATCTTCCTGGTTGTGTCCAGGCATTCAAGGATCCTCAGGCCCTGCATTTGATGTGAAAATGACCAAGTTGGGGTTCCTCCGGCTCTCCTATGAGAAGCAGGACACACTGCTCAAGCTCCTCATCCTGTCGATGGCAGCTGTCCTGTGTAAGTCTGTGCCCTCAGGGATGGCTCCTGGTGCAGGAAAACCGAGGGTAACTTGTGAGCTCTGTGTGTTCACTCTGCCCTTCTCTGTGTTTGCAGCTTTCTCCACGAGACTTTTTTCCGTTTTAAGATTTGAAAGTGTCATCCATGAGTTTGACCCGTAAGTGTTGTCCTCTCATTTTGTTGGGGCCTGTGGGGCTTTTCATCTTCTGGAGCACACGGAATTCAGGGAGTGGTGCCAGGCTCAAGTTAATCCCCATTGAGGACGTGGGATTTGGAGGGTGTGTTTTAGTACAGCTTGGTTTTCTTCTCCCCCCCCCCAAATTTACATGGTACCCAGGGCTCTTCCTGCAACCCAGATCAAAGAATCACCTGCCATGGCTTTTCTCCTGGGAGATGGTTATTCCTGACCTGGGCACAGCAGGGGAGAGAGCTCCTGGCTTAATTTGTATCAGTGTCCGAAGCTTGTTGCTGATTGAATCAGTCCAAGCGACACTGTCACCTTTGTAAATGCACTATTAGGCCCACTGGGAGGAGGAATGTACCTTTGCAGCTGAGGTTTGGAGCACTTGAGGGAAACTGGGCCAGTTCCCTGTGTGTGGAACACACAGGAGCAGCCCTCACACTGCTGTCACACCTTGTCACCCTTACAGGTATTTCAACTACCGCACCACCCGCTTCCTGGCTGAGGAGGGCTTCTACAAATTCCACAACTGGTTTGACGACCGAGCATGGTACCCTCTGGGCAGGATCATTGGGGGAACCATTTACCCAGGTAAAGCTTTTGCCAAGCTGGAATGCATCTGGTGCAAAGGAAAATCAGGGTGGGGACTATATCCAGGAGTGCCAGCTGGAACAGAGGGCAGCTTGGGGATGCATCCTGGGCAGCAGCTCCTTCCTGGTGAGTCTTTGGAGCACCCTGATAACGGTGTCATTTCCATCCCCAGGTCTGATGATCACATCAGCTGCGATTTACCACGTGCTGCACTTCTTCCACATCACCATCGACATCCGTAATGTCTGTGTGTTCCTGGCTCCCCTCTTCTCCTCCTTCACCACCATTGTGACTTACCACCTCACCAAAGAGCTCAAGGTACGGGGGCCAGCAGGGTGTATCCCACAGGCTTTGGCTTTCCAGAAGAGCAGGAGCTGTTTTCCATTTGGGAGAGCGGCTGGGTCAGAGGTTTGGAGGTGACCACCACATTCCTCAAAACCCTGACCTCCTGGGAAGTGGGAGATCTGTTTGAGAGCTTTGTTTCCACTTATTCCTTTGAATAATAAAATCCCTAAACCCTGATGTCTTTCCCCTGGCTGTTTTTCCCAGGATGCAGGGGCAGGACTCCTCGCTGCTGCCATGATTGCTGTTGTGCCTGGATACATCTCTCGATCTGTTGCTGGCTCCTATGATAATGAAGGTGAGTTTGTGACCCTCGGGGAAACCTTGAAGGACTGTTGGGTGCTGGAAAGTGGTGCTGGAAGATGCTGCAGGGCACAACAGAGGCTTTGTCCTTTCCTGGTGATCCCTGCTGGGTTTGTGCTGTACAAACCCGACCCATCAGAGATCAGAGGTGGTTCTTGGCCATGCCATGGAGTAGAGGGAGTGTTTCCCAGCTCTGGCAGCGAGTTTGCTCCAGGATCCTTGTTTGCCAATCAAAAAGGGTTTTGTCACCTCCCCAGACTCTGCCTACAGCTGGAGCTACTGTGTGGTTCCTCTGTGCTATCCCTGTTCCAGCAGTGATGTTGGGACTGGCAGGGGCAGCAATCTCACCCCCAGTGCCTGGGGCAGAAGAGGATCCAGGTTCATTTGCTGCAGCTGGGCTTTTGGGGGCTGTATAGGAATTCTTCCAGCTGGTGTGGCTGGAAGAAGCCATGTGAGCTGTTAGACACAAACTCCACAGTGTTTCGGTCTAGAAACCAGATATCAAACACTTTTCCCAAGCCTGGCTCTTTGTGTGATGGAGCAGCAAAAGCATTTACAAATCTATCTTTAATGGCTTGAGTGCTCTGATGTGCCCCAGGGATGACATTAACGGCTCTGGCTCCTTCCGCAGGCATCGCCATATTCTGCATGCTCTTGACCTACTACATGTGGATCAAAGCCGTCAAAACTGGCTCCATCTATTGGGCAGCCATGTGTGCCCTCGCCTATTTCTACATGGTGAGTGTCCCTTCTCCCAGCTCTGGGGTAAACCTGACTCTGAGATGCCTCTGGATGCACTCACCAGGAAGCCATGATGTGCTGTTCCTGTGTCCGTCTGTCCAGACAGCTAGAACCTCTATGGAGGTGGAAATGGAATGGGTCCTTTCTTCTCAAAACTAGTGGGTTTTGTGTCAGGTGTTCTTAGTAGTGTTGAAAAATCCATGTTTCTGGCAGCTGGGGTGTGGAGGATGCTGTAAGATGGAGCAGATTGCAGCTGGTCTTGCTGCTGTGTGAAAATCCTACCCATGATTCCAGGAAAGCTAAACCTCTGTGTTTCACCTCAGCTCTGCAGCTGTTCAGTCCTGGAACTTGTGGGTGTGTGTCTGGTTTGTGTCCTGGCAGGTCTCCTCGTGGGGTGGCTACGTCTTCCTGATCAACCTCATCCCCTTGCACGTCCTGGTGCTGATGCTCACCGGGCGCTTCTCCCACAGGATCTATGTAGCCTATTGCACGGTCTACTGCTTGGGAACCATCCTCTCCATGCAGATCTCCTTTGTTGGCTTCCAGGTGGGCACCAGGAGGATTTGCAGACTCGGGGATGAGTTGTTACAGAATAGCAGTGCGCTGGCACCTGGTTTTACTTCTCTTCATCATTGAGGTTATAAGTGGGTGCTGACTCCTTGTTCCAGCTTCCATTATGCTGATTCCTTGCAACCTTTGGCAAAATGAGCCTTTGGCTGTGCCGGATGATTTTCAGAGCTCCTAACTGCCTTAGCAGCACTGGTTGTCTGTTAAAGTATTTTTGGTTTTGGTGAAGGAAATGCTCATGCCATGTATGTTTTGATATGGCAGGAAACAGGCCTGCCTGGCTCATGTTTTCAAGGGAATACGGTTAATTTTCCATACGGATTCTTATCAGAATCAAAGTGGCTGGAGGAAAAGGACTCATGCCAGCTGTGCCAATCACAGGGAGGGAACATTTGAACATTTTCCTGTGACTGGCACAGATTGTGCCGAGCAGTGATTTGTATAAAAAGCTGGTAACAGCTCTTGTTCATCTCCGTGTCTGACCATGCTCTGCCCCGCTCCCAGCCTGTCCTCTCCTCGGAGCACATGGCTGCCCTTGGAGTCTTCGGCTTGTGCCAGATCCATGCCTTCGTGGACTACCTCCGGAGCAAGCTGAACCCACAGCAGTTCGAAGTCCTCTTCAGGAGCGTCATTTCCCTGGTTGGCTTTGTCCTCCTCTCTGTCGGGGCCGTGCTGATGCTCACAGGTAGCCCGAGGCTGTGGCCATTACAAGGGTCTTTCACCCTCTTTCCTTGCTTCCAAAGGCATGGAATTTGTCCATCCTAACTCTGAGTTACTGTGGTGCCAGTGCCTGTGAGTCCCCTCAAAGGGGGAGGTGGGGACCTGCCCGAATTTTTGCATTAGCCAGGAATATTTAAGCAGCAGCCCTGAGATAGGAGGGGCAGAGACTCTGGGGTCAGGAGGCTGGTACAGCAGATACTGATTGTTGCTCTGTAGTAGCAAAGAGATGCTACAAATAAAGCTTGGGCAGGGAGGAGTTTTTTAGAGTGAAATTGCATTGTATTTCCTTTCTAAAATGGCAGGTTTGAGTAATAGAGATTCTAAACAAGGTCTGGGATCACTCATTCAACCTCACATGTACTTCCCTGGGAGAGTGTGTGTCAATGTTGTCCATTACTTTGCCGGATCCAAAGAGGATTTGTTTTCTCCACTTTCCTAGGGAAAATCTCCCCATGGACGGGGCGTTTCTATTCCCTGCTGGATCCTTCCTACGCCAAGAACAACATCCCCATAATCGCCTCTGTCTCTGAGCACCAGCCCACCACTTGGTCCTCCTACTACTTCGACCTGCAGCTCCTTGTTTTCATGTTCCCAGGTGAGTCACCAGACCCTGAGTTAATCACCACAGGGTTTTCCTGCCTCTTCTGGCTATGCCGAGCCTGCTGGGGAGCTCTGTGTCTCTCTGTGTCCTTCTGTGTCTCTCAGTGCCTGGTTTTATTTCATCTCTGAGCTGAACCTCACCCCTTTTTTCCCCCACTTACAGTTGGTCTCTACTACTGCTTCAGCAACCTCTCAGACGCCCGTATCTTCATCATCATGTACGGTGTGACCAGCATGTACTTCTCGGCTGTCATGGTGAGGGCTGCGGGCGCCAGCACCGCCACCGAGTACTCATAACAATTTAGTTTGTTTTTCTGAACTTCGTGGTGATTCTTTTATCCTGAGGGCTTTTCTCCCTACCAAAAATGTGGTTTTGTTTCGCCCCTCTCTGCAGTGAGGGAAGGTGAAGTTGCAAAACTCACTGGTTTGGGTGTTACTCATGTCCCAGTGTTACTTGGTCAGTGTCCCTGGTCTCCCAGAGTCGAGCTCCCAGTGCAATCTCAAAAAATTTTCTGGGTTTTCAAGCAGGCTGACAAACAGTTGCTGATGAGCCCATTTCCTGTCTTCCTGTGGCATCCTGAACACTAAATGTGATTGAGTTCTTGTGTGGAGTCAGCTACCAATCCTTGCTTCCACCTAAGATTGCTGAAGTGACCTCAATTTCCTGTATGGGCCAATTTTGAGCACTTCAGGGAATTTCCCTCGGGGGTGTCAGATGATGGCGGCTCCCCACTAAAACAATCAGCCACAGGTTTATCCCAAGGCTGATATATCCACTGAATTTGAGGTGCTGGATTAGGAATGGCATCCAATTCCCTCTTCTCTTGGATTTGTGTTGGATTCCTTCTCTGACAGCTCTGCTGTTGCCATAGGTGCGTCTCATGCTGGTGCTGGCTCCGGTGATGTGCATCCTGTCCGGTATCGGGGTCTCTCAGGTGTTGTCCACCTACATGAAGAACCTGGATATCAGCCGGCCAGACAAGAAGAGCAAAAAGCAGCAAGACTCCACCTACCCCATTAAAAATGAGGTGGGCACCCAGCCAGCTCAGGAAGATGCCTGGTCCTGATGGGCTGAGTACAGGAGGCTGACGGCCCTGTCCCTCCAGTGCAGAGACCCTGCATTGTTCCCATAGGTTGCCAGCGGCATGATCCTGGTCATGGCATTCTTCCTGATCACCTACACCTTTCATTCCACCTGGGTGACCAGTGAGGCCTATTCCTCCCCCTCCATCGTTCTCTCTGCCCGTGGTGGGGATGGCAGCAGGATCATCTTTGATGACTTCCGAGAAGCTTATTACTGGCTGCGGCACAACACGCCAGAGGTATGGGGGGTTGGGGCCTTGGGCACCTGACATTGCCCACTGAGGCACTGATGCACGGACGGTATTTGGTGCAGGATGCCAAGGTGATGTCCTGGTGGGACTACGGGTACCAGATCACTGCCATGGCCAACCGGACCATCCTGGTGGACAACAACACCTGGAACAACACACACATCTCCCGCGTCGGCCAGGTGAGTCCCTCTCTCACCCACTGCCTTGGCCAGCCTTTCTGGGCACCACTGTCAGCACTGGTGACACCACATCTGCCCCAGGCCATGGCATCAACGGAGGAGAAAGCCTACGAGATCATGAGGGAGCTGGACGTCAGCTACGTGCTGGTCATCTTTGGTGGCCTCACCGGGTACTCATCGGACGGTAAGATCCCACTGTGAGCCAGGTCAGACCCAGCCAGGGGCACTGGTGGCAGATTCCCACCTCCAGCTGGGGCTGTGGAGTGAAAATGGGACTAGAATGCTCTGGAGCTGCATGTGCCTTTGGAGCTTTCCCTCAACTCAACCTTGCTTTTGGCCCCCCCACATCACCTCAACCCTCCCTCCTGGCCCCCCAGCTCAACTTGACTCCTCATTCTTTAACCTCATCCCAACTTCTTGTTCTTTCACCCCATTTCAACCCCTTGCTCTTTGGCCCCCCAAATCAACTCAAGCCCTTGTTCTTTGCCCCCCAACTCTCTGCCTTCCAGACATCAACAAGTTCCTATGGATGGTGCGGATCGGGGGCAGCACGGACACGGGGCGCCACATTAAGGAGCACGACTATTACACCCCCACCGGGGAGTTCCGAGTCGACCGCGAGGGCTCCCCGGTGCTGCTCAACTGCCTCATGTACAAGATGTGCTACTACCGCTTCGGCCAGGTCTACACTGAGGCCAGTGAGTCCCTGAGTCACCCCCAGGCCATGGCACTGCTTCTGGGGGGCCCCACTGTGCCCTGACATCTCTGGGGTGCGATGCAGCAGCACTGCCTGTCCTTTGCCCTCTCCTAGAGCGACCGCCAGGCTACGACCGGGTGAGGAACGCTGAAATCGGCAACAAGGACTTTGAGCTGGACGTGCTGGAGGAGGCGTACACCACAGAGCACTGGCTGGTCCGAATATACAAGGTATGGCACCAGAATGAGCCCAGACCCACCCAGTTTGGAAAAAAGTCATGGAATTTTACCTAATGAAACTTCTTTTACTGCCCAGGTGAAAGATTTGGACAACCGTGGGTTGTCGAGGACGTAGAGGAGCCGGCGCCGGCCGTGCCGGACACCGCACTGACCCAGCCTTGGCCTGTGCCGCAGAGATTTGGGGGTTTGGTGGGGTTTCGAGGGGGGCTGTTTCGGGTTTGTTTTGTACCGTTTGTAAGCGCAGGCAGCAGCAGGAGGACCCTGCCTGCCCCGTCCTGCCGGGAGTGATTTTTTTATACACAAGGAGCCGTTGCCAAATCAGGAATTGCGGCTCTCACCGGGGCTGATTGACCAGGAATTGTGAAGAATACAAATAAATAAAAATAAATTTGGTGGGGTTTTCCCCGAATTCTGTCAGAGGGGCGTTGGGGCCATTTAGCTGCTTTTAAGCGATTTGAATGGAAATAGAGGCGGGGGGCGTGGCCTCGCATGGGCGGGGATTCCGGGTGAGGGCGTGACCAAGGCGACGTAGTGGGCGTGGTGTGGGCCCTGCGCGCGCGAGGCGGGGCGGGGCTCGCGGCTCTGGCGGGAAAGAGCGGCGTGGCCGGGCCGCTGCCGGGACCGGGGGCGGGATCGCGGCCCGGAACGGGCCCGGGGCCGGGGATGGCGGTGCCCTTCGTGGAGGACTGGGACCTGGTGCAGACGCTGGGCGAAGGCGCCTACGGAGAGTGAGTGCAGCGGGGCCGGGAGGGGCGGGGTTGCTGCCGGCCGGGTCCGCCCCTTGCACGCTCCTGCCCTGCCCCTTGCGCGACCCAGGCCCCTGCCCTGCCCCTTGCGCGGCCGCTGTCCCCTCTGCCGCGCCCTTGTGCCACTTGCACATCCGCTGCTTGTCCCTGCGTGGTCCTGCATGGCCACTGTGTGCCCACTGTTTGCTCGCCTCTTGGCCATCACATGCCACGTGTGTCCCCTCAGCTTGCCCAATCCGCACTGCTCGCCCATCACATGCCCCGTCCGTGCCCCTGATGCAGGGCCATTGCTCGCCCTTGTGTGCCCCCTGCTTGCCCATCACACCCCCTTGCACACCCGATGTGCCCCCCCTGCGTGCCCATTATGCACCTGCCTGTGCCTGTGTTCCCTGCCTGTTCCTGCCCGCTCCCTGTCTCCAGGAGCAGCATTTGCTCACCATTCCCTGCCAGTTCCTTCCCTAGAAGGGCAATATTCTCGGCCCTCTGCCCGTCTCCAGGAGCAGCATTTTCTCCCCATTCCCTGCCCACTGCCTGTCTCTGGGGGAAGCATTCCCATGCCCGTTCCATGCCTGCCTTGCCCCACTGACCCCAGCCCACCGCAGGGTGCAGCTGGCCGTGAACCGCCGCACTGAGGAGGCCGTGGCTGTGAAAATCGTGGACATGAAGCGCGCAGCTGAGTGCCCGGAGAACATCAAGAAGGAAATCTGCATCAACAAGATGCTGAGCCATGAGAATGTTGTCCGGTTCTACGGACACCGTCGGGAGGGGGCCACGCAGTACCTGTTCCTGGAATACTGCCGCGGCGGAGAGCTCTTCGATCGCATCGGTGCGGCACGGGGGTATCCGGGGATTTAGGGGCAATGGGGCATCCTAAATTGTCATCCCCACACGGCTGAGGACTGCTCTTCCCCTTCCTTCTTCCCCACATGCAGAGCCAGATGTTGGGATGCCAGAGCCGGAGGCGCAGCGGTTCTTCCAGCAGCTGATTGCTGGCGTGGTGAGTGGTCAGCGGCAGCGCTGGAGGCGGCGATGCTGCTGGTGCCACTGGTGATTCCCGCGTGGCACTGACCCTTCCCAAGGTTCCCACTCGGCGCTGACCCTCGGACCCTTCCCGTGACTCCCACCTGGGTGCTGACCCTTCCCCTCCTCCGCAGGTGTATCTGCACAGCATCGGCATCACCCACCGCGACCTGAAGCCGGAGAACCTGCTGCTGGACGAGCGAGGTGGGGGCAGGCGTGTCCCTCTCTGACCCCCACTAAGTTTTCATTTCTTAATTTGTATTTTTTATTTTAGTGTATAATTTAAAGTTTTAATTTGAATGCTTGTATTTTGCATTTGAATTTTTAATGTAGGGGGTTTAATTTTATTCTGAATTTAAATTTTACTGTGTATTTTTAATTTAAAGTTTTTACAGTCTTTTAGCTTCATTTCTTAATTCAAGCTTTTATTTGAATTTGCATTTTAATTTTAATTTTTTCTTTTAATTTTATTTGCATCGTAATTCAAATTTTAAATTCAACTTTTAAACTTAGAACTTTAAAATCTTAACTTAAATTTTTATTTTAAACTGATTCTCAATCCAGTTTTTTAATCAGAAGTTTTAGGTTTAAATTTGTAATGAAAATTTTTACTTAGGTTT
The DNA here is from genome assembly GCA_013400495.1 of Nicator chloris. Taxonomy (NCBI): domain Eukaryota; kingdom Metazoa; phylum Chordata; class Aves; order Passeriformes; family Pycnonotidae; genus Nicator; species Nicator chloris. The sequence continues at coordinate 340,023 of WAAE01021523.1, forward strand.
CGATTTAAATAGAATTTAAATTTGCATTTTAAATTAATTTCGGTGGGCGGGTGGGTTAATTTCAATTTTTGATTTAAAGTTTTAACTTGGCTTTTCGCTTTCGTTTGGGCCCAGACAACCTGAAGATCTCGGATTTCGGCCTGGCCACGGTGTTCCGGCACAACGGGCGGGAGCGGCTGCTGAACAAGATGTGTGGGACCCTGCCCTACGTGGCCCCCGAGCTGCTGCGGCGCCCGGAATTCCGCGCCGAGCCCGTCGACATCTGGGCCTGCGGCGTGGTGCTGACAGCCATGCTGGCTGGCGGGGGGAATACTGGGATGGATGGAATTCACAGGGGGGGATGTGCTGATGGCCAGGCTGGCGGGAGGAGGGAATACTGGGATGAGTGGAATTCACAGAGGGTGAGGTGCTGATGGCCATGCTGGCTGGCGGCGGGAATACTGGGATGAGTGGAATTCACAGAGGGTGAGGTGCTGATGGCCATGCTGGCTGGCGGCGGGAATACTGGGATGAGTGGAATTCACAGAGGGTGAGGTGCTGATGGCCATGCTGGCTGGCGGCGGGAATACTGGGATGAGTGGAATTCACAGAGGGTGATGTGCTGACAGCCATGCTGGCTGGAGGTGGGAATACTGGGATGGATGGAATTCACAGGGGGTGATGTGCTGATGGCCAGGCTGGCTGGAGGAGGGAATACTGGGATGAGTGGAATTCACAGAGGGTGATGTGCTGATGGCCATGCTGGCTGGAGGTGGGAATACTGGGATGGATGGTATTCACATAGGGTGATGTGCTGACAGCCATGCTGGCTGGAGGTGGGAATACTGGGATGGATGGAATTCACAGGGGGTGACATACGGCCAGCAGAGGTGGGAACACGAGAATGCCTCTAGGAATGTTTGGAATGCATGTGACGTGTTCAGGTGGTGTGGAGGAAATGCAGGAGGGGCGCAGAGGTCATGGGGGAGTATTAGTGGAATGTACAGGGGTGTATGTGTGGAATGCAGAAGGGATGCATGGATGAAATGTGTGAGGGAAGTGCGTGGAGTGCACCAGGAGATGTATGGGATGGGGGGGGAGCACACATGAGATGGGAGGGATGTATGGAGTGCAGAGGGGGAGGTGCACATGGGAAGTGTGGGATCCATAAAGGAGATGTGAAATACGTGTCAGGGGGTGTTTGGAATATCCATAGGGATGTATGGGAGGAATAGAGGGCTGCAGAAGGGGAATGTGTGTGAGTGTAAGGGAGGTATATGACAGGCAGAGGGGAGGTATGGGATGCATAGGAGAAGTTTGGGATGCATAGAGGTATGGAATGTGTGTGAGAAACCATGGGATGCATGGGGAGGTGTGGGATGCATGGGGGGCACACAGGATCCATGGCAGGGCACGGTCACCTGGCACACCACGTCCCCACAGTGCCACATGTGTGCCTGGGGGGTTGTGGCACCAGGGGGTGACAGCAGTGGGATCTCCTGGCAGAGCTGCCCTGGGACCAGCCCAGCGACAGCTGCCAGGAATACAGTGACTGGAAGGAGAAGAAAACCTACCTCCCACCATGGAAGAAAATCGATTCGGCTCCCTTGGGTAAGCACCTGGCACCCAGCAGCTCCCTAAATATATATATATATATACACAAATATGTACATATACACACACACAAATATGTACGTGCATATACACACCACATTGTATTCCACCCTCTCGTCTCCCCCAGCGCTGCTGCACAAGATCCTCACAGAGAGCCCGACAGCGAGGATCACCATTCCTGACATCCAGAAGGACCGGTGGTACAGCAGACCCCTCAAAAAGGGTAAGAGGCTGCGGGGGAACGCGCTCGTGCTCCCGGATTTGGGGATTATTGGGTGTCCTGTCCCTTTGCAGATGTCAAGCGGGCTCGGCTCTCCTCAGGGGGGGTCACCGACTCCCCTGGAGGCTTCTCCAAGCACATCCGATCCGATACAGACTTCTCACCGGTGAAGGGAGCACTGGGGTGAGCCTCTGCTTCCCTCCACACGGGTTTGCAATTCCTTGCACGCTTCAGGGCCTTCCTGGCATTTTCTCCAGGAGGTGGTGGGGTGGAAACCCCTGCACAACCCCTGCGATGGTCCCAGATCCTGCAAAATCCCATGCAATTCCCACATCCGGCTGTCTCCGGCACTCTTAACCCTTGTGTCCCCCCTTGCCTTGCAGTGAGGACAAGGCAAGCTATTCCACGTCACAGCCGGAGCCCGGCACGGGCGGGATGCCTTGGGACAGTGGCGCGGGAAGCATCGACCAGCTGGTGCAGGGCTTCAGCTTCTCGCAGCCCGCCTGCCCCGAGCACATGCTGGTCAACAGCCAACTCCTGGGCACCCCAGGCTCCTCCCAGGTCAGGGGCTGCAGGGGGCACCTGGCACCACCTGGAGTATCGGGATGCTGCCTCGCGGTGTTTGGGATGCGGCTGGGCGAGGTTGATCCTCTTGGGATTTCACCTCGCGGTGTTTGGGGCACAGCTCGGCGTCCTCGATGGTGTCAGGGTGCACCTTGCAATGGTTGGGGGCTGCTCTGTGGTGTTTTTTGGGGTGCAGCTTTGCCTGATGGGGAATATCAGGGAGCAGCTCGGCAATACTGGAGGTGTAACTTTGTTATTTATCCCCTGGGGTGCGACTTTGCAGGATTTGGGGCACAGCTTTTCAGTATTTTTAGTATCAGGGTGACACTTTGCCATGGCCTTGGGGTGTTTGGGGAGCAGCTTCACATCCAGTTTACAACACAGGGGTCCAACATTGCATTGTATAAGTTGGGGTGCAACTTTGCATCATAGAAATGATGGTAAGGAGCAACTTTGCCGTATTTATAACATCAGGGAGCAGCTTGGCAATGTTTGGGGTGTGGCTGGGTGAGGTTTATCATCTTGGGTTGCAACTCTGCAGCATTTTGGGGGGCAGAGTCTCATCCAGTTTGCAACATCAGGATCCAATGTTTTACCTTTTATACTACTGGGGTGCCACTTTGCCTTAGATATGTAAGATTAAGAAGCAACTTTTGTCATATTTATAATATCAGGGAGCAACTGTTGGGGCTGTGGCTGTTGAATATTCACCAGCTGAGGGTGTGGGGCGCAGGATTTGGGGTGCAAATTTGCAATACTTTTAGTGTCAGTTTGTCACTTTGCCAGGGACTTGAGGGGCAGTTTCACATCTGATTTACAGCATTGGGGTGCAGCATTGTGCAGTGTAAAATATGGGGGTGCAACTTTGCATCATAAATACCACGTTAAAGAGCAACTTTGCTGTATATGGAATATCAGGGAGCAGCTTGACAAGTCTGGAATGCAGCTGTGAGTTTTACCATCTCAGAGTGCCACCTCCCAAGATTTGGGGTGCAAATGGGTGCACTTTGTGCAGTGGTTGGGGGCTGCTCTGTGGTGTTTGGGGCCAGCTTTGCATCAGGGAGCAGCTTGGCAGCATTGGGGTCCAGCTGGGCAAGGCTTGTCATCTCGGGGTGCAACCTTGTGGTATTTGGGGCACAATTTTGCAGTATTTTGAGTCATAAAATGCAACTTTCCAGTTCCAGGGTACAGCTCTGCAGCATTTGGGAGGCAACTTCGCATCCAATTTACAATATTGGAGTCCATCGTTGCACTATTTATACCGTTGGGGTGCGACTTGGCATCATATATGTGTGATTAAAGAGCATTTTGATGATACCAGGGGTGACTTTTCGCTGTTTGGGACGCGGCTGTGCAGCATTTCTGGCGTTTGGGGTGCAGTTGTTGTCTTGTGCCGTCAGGGGGTGCGGCTTTCCAACATTTCCTTGCCGAAGGCCAGGATTTGTCAGAGCTGGGGCTGCAACCTGGTGGGACTTAGGACCTTTTTGGCGGGATTTCTAACCTTTGGAAGGTTTCTTTGCGGGCGCAGAGCCCGTGGCAGCGGCTGGTGAAGCGGATGACGCGGTTCTTCACCAAGCTGGACGCCGACGGCTCCTACCGCGCGCTGAAGGAGGTGTGTGAGAAGATGGGATACGGCTGGAAGATGAGCTGCACCAACCAGGTGGGGGCCAGGGGATGGAATTGGGGGTGGCACCCCCTGTGCTGGGTCATCAGCGAGTAATTCGAGGCACCCCCCCTGCCCCCCTCCTTTGCAGGTCACCATCTCGACCACAGACAGGAGGAACAACAAACTCATCTTCAAGGTGAACCTGGTGGAGATGGAGAGCAAGATTTTGGTGGATTTTCGCCTCTCCAAGGTGTGTGAGGGGTCAGGGTGGATGGTGGGGGCTGCAGGGCAGGTGCAGGGTGGGGAAGGACCACGTAAAATGGGTGCAGGACCACGGCAGGTGCAGGGTGGGGGTGACCACGGGAGGTGGGTGCCAGGGGATGGAGGGGTGCAGGGGGATGTAAATCTCTGTTTCTCTCCTCGCAGGGCGACGGCCTGGAGTTCAAGAGGCATTTCCTGAAGATCAAGGCCAAGCTCAGTGACATTGTCAGCACCCAGAAAGTCTGGCTGCCCGGCACCTGAGCCCTCACACCTCTTCTCTGCCTCTTCCTCCACCTCCTCCTCCTCCTCCTCTTCCTCCTGGCTGGGCTCTGGCAGCAGCGCCCAAAAGCTGTGAAGGTGTCTGGCGACCTGTTTTAGATTTTGAAGGTTCAATAAAGCCCTGGGGGACACAAAGCAAGGCTGGTTGCTGGAAGGGGGAGTTTGCAATGGGTTGTTCCCTCTGAAACCTACTGATGGTGCAGCCCTGCTCAGCCAGTGTAAACCCCACTGCGGGATCTCTGCCGAGCCCTGCAGCCCTAAACCAGCCCCAAGGTTTGGGAGCTGACCCCCCGCCCCCCATTCCTGCCCTGTCGCAGGGCAGTGGCTGCCCTCATTTTCCAACCTCTCTAATTGCTTTTCGGAAGGACTAACGAGCCCGAGAGCTGCCAGGGGTTGTTAGCGCTGGAGCGAGAGAGGAGAGCCAGGGATTAACCCCATCCCCCCCAAAAAAGAGCATCCCCCCCAAAAAAAAACCCACCCCAGGGTGCAAACCCTGAGATATCACCACAATTTCTCCCTACAGCTGCATCAGTGTTTAATTACTGCACTAAAAAGTGCACTTTTTACTTATTTACCCCTTCTTAATTTTTTTTTTTTTTTAATATCCATTTCCCCAGCTTTTTTGTTTCCCTGGTGGGAACCCCCCTTGGGCAAAGCAATTAGCGGCGATTTTTTAATTGCATATTTATATTGCAGCTGGGGAGCGAGACCCCGGCAGCGGGCGAGGGGAAAGCAGGAAGACGCCGCGCTCCGACCTTGTTTGCTTTTCAGCTGGGATTAAGCGCTTTTAATTGTCCCAGAGATCACAGATTGCGGCCAGGGGAAATAATTAGGCTGAATACAGGGTTTTCTGGTTCATTCCCCCCAGGAATTTATATTTCTAAGGGCATGAAAAAGAAAATCTTTGGGAATGCCTCGGGAGGAGAGGATTGTGGAGGGGTATGAGGCTGGACACAACTCGTTGCACGAGTGGGTCTCACTGTCCAAACAAACTAGTTTTTCACCTGTTGCCTGCTGTAAATGGGGTATTTTGGGGGGTCATGGGCATGTCACCTCCTCCCCAGGATGCTTCAGGGGAGGTTGGACACTGCTTCTGCACCGCCATGGTCTCGTGCATTAACCAGGCTCCATTCCCATGGGAATCATTTTCAACCCTAATTTTTAGGGTCCTTTTGGTTTTTTTAACTCCGTGGAGGGGATTCTTTTTTGCTTTCGGGGTGTGTGGGGGAAACCGGAGGGGGATGAAAGGTTTGTGTTCCTATGTGGCCGCGTGGGGGGGGCTGTGCCGAGCGGGGCCCTGAAAGCGCCCTTTGTGCGGCCCCGCCGGGGACCCGGCGCGCTCGGAGGCACCGGAGCGTGGCAAATCCTTAAACCAACAGCACGGCCGGGGCGGGCGGCCGGGGGCTTCTGCCCCCACCTCATCCCAAATTCATGGCGCTCCAGCGGGCACGGGGGGTTCTGCCGGCCCTCGGCTCCTCGCAGCATCCCGGGAGCGGAGTTTGGGATGCAGAGCTGGGATGTGGTGCTGGATGCAGGATGGAGGATTCAGGGTTCAGGGATGGAGGATTTAGGACAGGGAGTATGGGGGATGGAGGATTTGGCATCTAGATGGGGATGTGGGATTTGGGATGTAGGTGTTGGTTGTGGGACAGAGAATTTGGGATGCAAATGTGGGACATAGGCTTTGGGATGTAGACACAGGATGGAGGGTTTAAGATGTAGATGCAGGATATGAAACAATTTATGATGCAGATATGGGACTTAGGATTTAGGCTGTGGATGCAGGATTTAGGATGTAGATTCAGGATGCAGGATAGAGTATTTAGGATTTAGACATGGGATGCAGCAGAGGATTTAGGACACAGGTGCAGGTCTCAGGATGCAGATATGGAACACAAGATTTAGGATGTAGATGCGGGACATAGGATTTGGGATGTAGATGCAGAATCTGGGACAGAGAACTTGGGATGCAGAGGTGGGACATAGGATTTAGGATAAAGATGCAAAACACAGGATGGAGGATCCAGGATGCAATTGTGGGATAGAAGACTTAGGATGTAGATGTGGGATAGAGCATTTAGGAGTTAAGTGGAGACTTAAGATTTCAGATGCAGATACAGGATGGAGGATTTAGGATGCAGATATGGAACACAGGATGGAGGACAAAGATGCAGAATGGGGAATGGACAATTTAGGATTCAGATGGGACACAGGATTTTGTATGTAGGTGAAGGATGCAGGGCAGAAAACCTGGGATGCAAATGTGGGACAGAGGATTTGAGATGTAGGATTTTGGATGCATGACTTAGAATGGAGACGTGGGATATAGGATTTAGGATGGTGGATGGAGGATTCACAAGGTAGGTACAGAATACAGCAGGGAGAACCTAGAATACAAATGTGGGACAGAGGACTGGGGATGTAAATGCAGGATAGAGGATTTAGGATGCAGGTGGGGGTGCAGGATGTTGATGCAGGACACAGAATGGAGAAGCCAGGATGCAGGTTTGGAATGGAATATTTGGAATGTAAACGGGGACATGGGATTTAGGATACAAACACAGGATGAAGGATTTAGGATGCAGGTGTAGGACATAAGACTCAGGACATAGATGCAGGATGGGGGGATCGAGGATTTAGGGTGTAGATGCAGAACACAGGATGGAGGATTCAGGGTGCAGATGTGAGACAGGATTTGGGATGCAGATATAGGGTGCCAGATGTAGGGCACAGAAGAGGGACTGTGGAAGCATTTAGGATGTGGGATGCAGGATTCAGGATGCAGACACAGGATTTAGGAAAAAAACAGGAATTTAGGAAGCAGATAGAGAATTTAGGATGTAGACACACATTCCCAGATGCAGGATGGAGGATTAAGGAGGCAGATGCAGTTTTCCAGACACAGAACATGTGACACGGATGCAGCACACAGGAGAGGGGCTGCAGATGTGGGATGCAGGACACAGCACATGGGACAAAAGGGTAGATGCAGAATATGGGATGCAGATACAGAACTTGGGGTACAGAAGTAGAATTTAGGGTGCAGAGGTGGGATATAGGACAGGTGATGAGGGACATGGAATATAAGATACAGATGAAGGATGTACAGAAGAAGAAGAGGGATTTGGGATGCAGAGGTGGGATATAGGGCACAGGAGATGGGATGTGGATGCAGGGCACGGAATGCAGAAGTGGGATGTAGGATGCAGATATGGGATGGAGGTGCAGGACATGAGATGCTCCAGCACCAGAGCACCACAATGCAGCCCCAGCTCTGAACAAGGATTTTGCAGCACGCCTGGAGATGGGGAGTGCGTGCAACGAGCCGGGAAATGCAGACTTCCAAGGAAAAAGTTATCGCTTTCCAATCCCATACAGACATTTTGCAGCTCGTCCCCCATCTGGGAGGCAGATCCCGGCCATTTGGCCACATCTGCCCGCCAGATGTGCCGGGAGGGGAACAGAGCCCCTATGGATGGGAAACCTCCCCACTCCCCTGTGTGCAGGCCAGGTTGGGAATGCAGCTCTACCATGTCACACCTGCTCTGGAGAAACGCCTGGATGGGACCAGGGAGCAGTGGGAAGGAAGGACTGGATGGGACCAATCCAGCCTCACAAATGATTTTCATTGCAATGAAGTTTTTGTCCTGTAGCTGAGGGACGTGGCAATGAGACACAGCCAGGCTGCAGCTCTAGGGAGCACAGCCCAGTATGGCCCAGTGTGCCCCAGTAAGGACCATGGGCTGAACTCAGCCAGGGCCCTGGGTGGGGTGGGAGTTCCTGGTGAGGCCAACTGGACCATCAGGGGTTGTTGGTGCCCTTGGTATCCAGGCAGTGGGATGGGGATGTGGATGTGGGAGATGGAATGGAGATGCAGGATGCAGGAGGTGGGATGGAGATGACAGGGGTGGGATGGAGATGTGGGCAGGAGGTGGAAGAGTGATGCAGGATGCAGGGTGGGATTGAGATGCAGAATGCAGGGATGGGATGCAGGAGTGGGATGGAGTTGTGGGATGCAGGGATAGGGTGGAGATGTGGGATGCAGGGAGTGGGAAGATGCTGAATGCAAATGCAGAGTTTGGGGTGTAGACACAGGACAAGGGATGGTGCAAGGTGTAGGGGTAGGCAGGATGCAGGTGCAGATGGAGGATGTGGGATGAAGGCTGCACATGCAGGACATGGTGCAGATCCAGGATCTGGGATGTAGATTTGGCATGCAAGAATCAGGAAGCAGGGTGCAGGATGCAGATGCTGGATGCAAGAAGCAGGATGCATAGGGCAGGATGTGGAATGAGGGGTTCAGATGCAGGGCACAGGGTACAGGTACAGGATTTGGGATGCAGATGGGGCATGCAGGATGCAGCTGCAGCGTGTGAGAAGTGGCATGCACAGTGCAGGATGAAGGGTGCAGATGCAGGACATTGGGTGCAGGGCTGATGGTGCAGATGAAGGATTTGGGATGCAGGAGACAGCCACAGGATGCTGATCCAGGGGATGGGTGTGGGATGCAAAAGCAGGATGCAGTTGGAGGGTGCAGCTCTAGGTTAGAAGAAATGGAATGCAGAAGCCAGGGTGCAGGAGTGAGATGCAGGATATAGATGCTGGATTCAGGATGGAGATGTCAAGTACCAATGAAACTCCAGGATGGTGATGCACCGCTTCAAGCAGAGAAGAGTGGTGGAAGCATTTCCCATCTGATTTTTAGGGGCAAATGAGAGAATTTCCCAATAACATCAGCTTTTTAGGGACTAGAAATCCAATAGGATTCCAGAAGCATTTTTGTTTTCTAAACTGCCCCGATGAGCTCCATGTCTCCAGGACAGAAATATTTATTTAGAGAAAAGAAACCCTATAGCTGGAGCAATTCCATCTGAAGACACCCAAATCCAGCATTTCCCTCCTCTCTCTTTAGCATTTCCCACTGTGGAGGTGCCTGAGGGGCTGGATTTGTTGGATTTTTAACTCAGGAGATGTTTAACTCATGCAAAAGCATCGCAGCAGCCTCGGGAATGCTGCCACATTAATAAAAGCAAAAATGCAGAGGAGTCTGTTAAGGAAACTCCTGCAAAAATCCCTTCCAGAAACATCGCAGGCAACATTAGCTCTTGGTTTGAGCTTATTTTCCTGTTTTATTTCATTGGGAAAATGAGTTTTGGAGGTCATCATGTGCCCAGAGGATGGTGCAAGGTGGGTTTTTGCAGCAGGTTTGGCCCCTGCATCCTCCTGTCAGTATCAGGGAGGGGTTTTGTGGGGAAAAACCTGGAATTTACAGTTTAAAAATGGAATTTTGAGGTTAAAACAGACAACAGTCACCCTGAATTGGAGGATTGGCACTGCGGATGCAGCCTGGCAGTGGTGCCAGGGCCACGGGTGAGGCCCCAGCAGTGCCTCTTGCCTGGCAGACAGGAGAGGGAGAAAAATGCTTTAAAAAGGTAAAAAAAAAAAAAGCTCCAAAGCAAAAGGCTGAGGTCATTTTCTTGGCGAGGAAGTCAGCTCCTTCCAAATGCCTCCGGGTCAGGTTTAATATCAGCAGAAACATTCTTGGGAAGGGTGGGGAGAAAGCGCTGCTCTCACCATCGACAGCAGAACCCTCAAACCCCCAAATGCTCTAGAAGAAATCCCCAAACATCCTAAACCCCCCCATATCAGCTCCCCAACCCCCAGACTGCTTCTTTGGAACCTCTAGGTGTGGAGTAAATGGGTATTGGGGTGGGAGAGATGAGAAAATAGCTCATGGAGGAGGGGAAAATCCCCCCTGGGAGCAGAGAACTGAATCTTTAAAGTGGCTTTTGAGCATCATTTGGCCACTGCTGGGATTTTTGGGATGTGGAGAGGAGGAAAGTGAGGGGGTCTGGCAGGGAAAATGCCATTTTTCCCATTGTCCTGGAGAGTTTTATCATCACTTCAATCCCTCCTTGATTTAGCATCATCTCGGCAGGCTCAGCACCCAGCAACAACCCCCTGGGGCAAAGGGACCTGCGTGCGAGGAATATCGTGCTGGAAAATACATCAAAAAGGAGGGGGAAAATTAAATGGATTTCATCTGCTGTGCTCTGCTCACAGGGCTGGCTGAGAAGCTCAGGGGCCTGCCAGTGCCTTGTGCAAGCCCTCGGCCGCCCTGCAGAGCTGTTGTGGCTTTTCCAGGGATTTTACACATTAGGAGGGGGTGGTTTGACCGTGTTTGTTTTGCTAAACCTCACCAAAACGCAAACCAGAGCTCAGAGGGAGGAGGAGGTGGGAGATGCAGGGAAAGGTTATTAAAAAATAGAGGGAAAACAAAAAACAGGAGCTGAAGTTGGGAAATGAGGTTGGGATTGCAGCAGAGCAGGGATGTGGCAGTGGGAGAGATGCAGTGGGTGGCAGGGATGCTGCACCTTGCTGGGGATGTGCATCCCACCAAAATCAAGATGGAAAAAATTCCCCAGGAGAATTGGGAGGATAAGAAGCACCAGGAGGGCTCTGATCCCACTTGGGAGGGAGGCTGTGAGGCGATGCTCTGGTGTGGAAGGGGATTTTCCTCCGTGCTTGCACATTCCTCCCGTCAGCAGTATTTACAAGACAGCACCAGGAGAAATCCCAGGTTGGCTGGACCTCCTCCCTCTGGGGATCGCCCCAGTGCTGCAGCCTCACAGCCTCTTGCTTCTTAATCTTGGGGCTTTTTCCCTGATCCCTTTGGTTTGTGCTAGCCACACCTCGTAGTTGCAATCCTTCCTGTGCTGAAGTCTTGCTCATGACATTCCAAGAGCAGCTCCTTGCAAAATTTTCCCCATCCCAGCACCCATAGCTTCCCCCTCAGCCTTTTACAGGGACAGGGCTGCTGCAAGGCTGCTCTCGGCTGCAGGGTTTGGGATGGACTCCACGGGGTTGCTCCATCTTCAGGCAGTGCTGGGAAGACCCAGCAGCAACGTCCTCTCCGGGAAAAAGGCCCTGGGAAGGGTTGCAGAGGGCAGAGAGGTTTATGGGACGCAGCACACAGGGATGCTGACAATGCCCAGGGATGCTGATGGGATGCAGGAACGCAGCACACAGGGATGCTGACAATGCCCAGGGATGCTGATGGGATGCAGGAACGCAGCACACAGGGATGCTGACAATGCCCAGGGATGCTGATGGGATGCAGGAACGCAGCACACAGGGATGCTGACAATGCCCAGGGATGCTGATGGGATGCAGGAACGCAGCACACAGGGATGCTGACAATGCCCAGGGATGCTGATGGGATGCAGGAACGCAGCACACAGGGATGCTGACAATGCCCAGGGATGCTGATGGGATGCAGGAACGCAGCACACAGGGATGCTGGCAATGCACAGCAATGTTTGCAGCATCCAGGGCTGTTTGCAGCAGTGTGCAGGTTTGCTGGCAGCACAGGGGAATGTTTAGGGTGTGTGGGATGTTAGCAGCACTCAGGGATATTGGCGGTGCACAGGGATATCTGTGGCACACCGGGATACTTGCAGCATGGGAGGATGCACGAAGCCGCTTCACAGGAACACCTGCAGCAGCTTTTCAGGCCTTCTATGCCTCAGTTTCCCCTTCCTGAGAGCCAGGAGTGTTGGTTTCTCCAGGCTCAGCCTCACAGGACGCTGCGGCGTGGGGAGACCTGGCTGTGCCGCGGCCGCCTGGCTGTCGGCTCCGTGTTGGCCAGCGGCCAGGGCAGCACTGGGGGCCCGCTGCTCGCCAGATGTGATAAGGAAAGGTTTGGCCGAGGCTGGAAAAAAGAGAAAAAGAAGGTGGGGGGCGGGGGTGGGTAAGGGAAAATAAAAAAAAGCAAAAGCAAAGCAAATTCCTTGGCAAATCAAAGCAAAATGCTTGCACACGGCCTTGCATCCAGCCATCCGTCTTGATAACGGGCTCTGGGAGGAGGAGGAGGAGGAGAAGGAGGCAAGCTGACACTGGGAACCTGACAGCAATCCCACTTCAAGGCAAAAAACCTGTCAGATTTCCCACTGCCAGGTGACAAGGGGCCCAGACCTGGTGTGCCTCAGTTTCCCCACTGCATGCATGCACTGAGGTGTGGCAAAGGGGTTAAAACTGCCTTGGAGGGGTTAAACGGGGCGATTTTCTGCCGGGTTTTATCCAAAACATATGTTTTCGCCACTATTCGAGTTATCTGGGATATTTCCTGCGTGTTTGCTCCTATGGCAACCGGCCCAGCATGAAAGACCTATTTACTGGGCCTGGGGATAAGGAACAGCCATATGGTGTCAATTTTGAAGGCGCTCCATCTCCTCCGCCCATCTCCGGTTCTCCCTCCACCACGGTCTTGGCCCCTCGAGAGGCGTCCACCACGAGCCATGTCCAGCTGGGGTTGGGAATGGGCACCATCAGCAGGGTGAGGTGGTGGGTTGGGTTTTGAGGAGCTCAGAGAAGGTGGTGATTGGCTGCAGCACCCACCTGAGATCCTTCAGGAGGTAGGGATGGAGTGAAGGTACCAGCAGCACCCACCTGAGATCCTTCAGGAGATAGGGATGGAGTGAAGGTACCAGCAGCACCCACCTGAGATCCTGCAGGAGACAGGGATGGAGACAAGAGACCCACAACACTGATCTGGGATCTGCCAGGAAGATAAGGATGGAGACAACACCGCTGCAACACTGAGGTCCATCCAGAGAGAAGCTGCCTAACCATGGGCCAAGGTCTGTCCAGGAGACCAGGCTGGAGACAGCCTCCAGCAAGGCTGATTCCAGCTTGTCCTGGGGCAGGCAGGCGCTGGAGAGGTCACAGGCCAGGGAAACTTTTATCACCCTCAGAACCCTCTACAGGGGTGCAGGGAGTTCTGTCCCACCCTGGCAGTCTGGGTTCTTCTCAGAAATAACGCCAGTCCCCTGGGAAACCCAACAATCACTGCACGGGGAGGTTCTCTGCTCCTTCCCAAAGACTGAGGCAATTTTTGGTGCCAAAGCAGCTCCATGGAGTTAAATGACCAAAATACAGGAAAATGGGGCAAAATCACCCTCTAGTCTGCTGAAAAAAAAAAAAAATTTAAAGTAAGAAAAGTATTTCCTAATAATTCTAATTTTCTTTTGTTGCCACTGGATGTTTGCTGCAGGGGAGATGATAAAGCTGGGCAGGACCAGGCACAGCATGGGACAGGGGATTTTGGGAATGATTCACTCCCAAAGCCTCCCACAGAGGTATTTCTGATGAAAAAAAAAAAAAGGCGAAATAGATTAGTTGGGGCTTTTTTAAGAAAAAAAGAGGTTTTACAGAAGTAACCCTTCCCACCAACTTTACCAATTTTCTTTTCAATAAAGACTAAAATCCTTTCAGCCAAAAAACCACCTTTGCTATGAAAACACGTGTTTGCGTCAAAAAGCCACTTTTCACTGAGGGGAAAAATAAACCAACAAACCCCCCCTGACCAATGCATGAAGTGATGGGTTGGCAAAGCTCATGGGGAGATACAGCTTCTTTAGAAGGCAACATCTCTTCTCCTTTTCTATTTCTCTTCATCTTCCAGTCCTCCTTATCCTTTAGTCGTTCTCCTCCTCCTCTTTCCCTCTCCTGTTTTCTCATCTTGTCTCTTCTCACCATTTTCATCTTGTCACTTCTCATCTCCTCATCTCCATCTTCTCTTCCCAGGTGATGTGTTTCCATGTGTGCTCCATCCCAACACCCCTCCAGCCTTTTTTCCCTGTTCCTGATGCATTTCCTTGGAGTGGGAATCCTAAGATTCCCCACTCACACACATTGCTTGCCACGCTGCAAGGCACATTCAGCAGCTGATGCCACCCGATGCCACCTGCACTGCCACAGTTGGGGGGCACCAGGCTGGCACCTGCTGTCCCCTTCCCAAAAAGGGCCCACAAACCTTCCCTCGATGGAGATCATTGGATGTCAAAGGGCATCGGGATGTTGGGCTGGCCCTGTGGAGAGACACAGGGACTGGGACATGGGACTGGGACAAGGCACCTGCTGAAATCTGGGCCAGGGTGATGGGACAAGGGCAAGGTGACAGGGACTGGGATGTAATGATGGGGACAGAGACAAATGATGGGGATTGGGATGAGTGATCTGATAGGGATGGGGGGAATGATGGGACCCGGACAAGGTACTTGCTGGGGGCAGGAGAATGGGAACTGGAAGGATGTGCCTGCCAGGGACAGAAGCAAGGGGACCACAACAAGGAACCCAGTGGAGCCCAGCATGGGGCAACAGTGACCAGACCATGGCGATGGAGAGAATCTCCCAGCCTCAGCCCCTCCACCCGGGCCCTGAGCTCTGCACGCCAACCCGCAGCACTGGAGGCGAGTTCAGGGGTCTCCACTTGGCTCACCCCAAAGCCGCTGCGGCGGTGCCGATCGGCTCCCGCGGGGACGGGAGCGCCGAGCGCCGGAGCGCGGGGAGCTGCCGGCTCCGTGCCGGGGCCTCACTCCCACGAGCGGATGAAAGGCTCCCTGTCCAAACGGCATTAGACGCGCTGCGAAGGCTCATTCCCGATCGGTCACGCTCCGAGGCGCAGCTGCAAAACCCCCTCCGGGAGCCCGGGATGCTCCGGGGGCTTTGTTCGGAGCAGCCCCGCTTCCCGGGGAACCGTGACAAGACGATGGGATTACGGGGCAGGAGAAATAAAATAAAATAAAACCCAAGCTCGCTGGGACCACGCTGGCTGGGCAGAAAAACAAAGGGGACCCTCAAATTCCCTCGTGCTCCTGCCAGGAATGATGGCCGCACCTGGGCGGGGGGAAGGGGCACAGAAAGGGCTTGAGGATCCCCAAGGAGAGAGGGTGGCTTTTTGGGGGTGTCCCGTCCCCCCCCCCATTTCTGCTCCCAAGTCCCAGCACTGAACCTTATGAGGAGGGGAAGCTTTGCATGGAGGAAAACCTTGTGAGGAAGGAAACTTTGCAAGGAGGTAAAGTCTTGAAAGGAAGGAGACCTCCAAGGAAGAAAACCTTGCAAGGACGAAAACTTTACTTGGAGGATAAACTTTGGGTTTGGGAAAATATCGCAAAGAAGGGAAATTTCACAAGGAAATGAAACCTTGCAATGAGGAAACCTTTAGGCAAGGAAGGAGATCTTGCAAGAAAGAAAACACTTGAAGGAGGAAATAATTTCAAGGAAGCAAAAACAATGTAGGAAAAATCCTTGTATGGAGGAAAATTTTACAAGGAGGAAAACCTTTGACAAGGAAGAAAATCTTGCAAGAAGGAAAACCTTGAAGGAGAAAAACCTTCCAAGGAAGGAAACCTCTTAAGTTTGGAGGAAGCGAGCAGGTTGAAGGGAGAGGTTCTGCACCTTCCTTCTGGGAGCAGCACTATCCCTCCTGGCACAGAGCCCAGCACGGTTTGGCTGAAGTTAATTGGGTTAGTGAGCGGCTAAAGGGCGTAGCTTGTCCGGGCGCCTGCTCCCTAATGAGCATCTCATTTGAATCTATGCAAAATAGCAGGGAGCATGGAGACATGCTAATTAAAGTGATTGCTGTTCGCTAATTAAGCAGCAATTCTCCTGCCCAAAAGGGTATTCTCATGCAAATGTGCTCAAGGAGGGGAAAACATCGCCCCAAAAATTGTGCAGGGAGAAATCGAAATTTGGCACAAGCCCTGATCTGCAAAACACCTTCATTATGTGCCTCATTTTGAGTATTTTTATCCCAAAAAAACCACACTTGGCCATCTCTTCTCTGCTGAGAATAATCCTGAAACCCTTCTCTTTTTCAGTGGCTGCCATAAATCAAGTAATTTAACTCCTCAGCTGTGCCAACCCTGATTTTGTTTTATTTTGGGGTGTTTTCTTCAGATTACAGGACTTTTAATCTGCTGAAGATTTTTCATTTTTCATATTACTCTTCATTTACTTTCTTTTTTTTTCCCCTTTCACACTTGTGGAAATAATGACGTCCTACAGGAAACCTCCTGGGGGATAAAATTAGGGCTGGTAAACATAGGGTAGTGCAGCATTTTGGTCTCACAGGTTTGTCTGAAAACCATGAGATTTTATTTCAAGTCTAGTTGCGGGGGATGGATTTTAAACTTATTTTTTCTTTAAGCATGGCAACTGCATTTCTTTGCAGTCTGCTCCATGTGGTGCTGAAGCCTTTCCAGGTGAAACTCTCCTTGGGATAAATCCCTTTCCAGCTACCACTTGTGGATGCGACGAAAATATAGCAAATTCCCCAAAAACAAGGCATATTGGGCATATTTGGGGTGTATTTGCGTTCTTTTGGAAGGGGTCAATGGTTTGGGCACAGTATGAGCCCTTGATAAAGCCCCTTTTTGCTACTTTTAGCCCGAGTACCGGGTTCTTGGTGGCGTCATCTAGAGAAAGATGATGCATGGAGGTTGTGTGGCGTGTGGGGGCATTTCCCAGCCCTTAGGAAAAAGCGAGAGCGACACTCTGAACATACAATTGCTTGCAGGAGAGTCGGAGTGGGAACGGCGGGCTCTCCGGCGTGGAAATGAGCGAGCCGGGCACGGCATAACCTCTGCACTCACAGAGGGGGAGGCTCCTGGGAGGCCACACAGGTGACCCGCGGTGCGGTGCTCAGGTGCGCTCGGATGAGGGCACAGGGTGCCCGGCAGTGTGGGCGGCTGTCACACAGCTGCGGCAGGTGGCAAGCTCGTGTGGGTGCGAGAGTGCGCGGGTGCGCAGGTGTGCGGCTCCGTGGCTGCCCACGGCTGCGCGGCCGCACAGGCGCCCGGTGCCGTGCGAGCACAGGCGAGTGGGTGCGCGGCTGCTCGGTGCCCGGTCACACGCACACGTGGGCACTGCGGCTGGTTGGGTGCCCGGTCCCTGCTCTCCCAGTCCCGTGGGTGCCCAGGTGCACCTGTTGTTCGGGGCCGCGGTCCCGCGGGTCCCGGCGGTTTGGGGGCCCGGTCCCGCGGGTCCCGGCGGTTCGGGGCCGCGGTCTCCCGGCCGTGTTCTGCCCGGCAGCGCAGGGACCCCGCGGCGCCCCGCGCGCACGTGCATCCCCTCCACCCTGCCCGTTCTCCTTAAAGGGCCCGCAGCGCCCCGCTCAGCCGCACGCTCGGGATGCGCTCACCGCCACCCGCGCCCTCCCCTCCTCGGGCGGTGGGTCCGCCCGCGGGGCACCCGTGCTCCCCCCCGGCCGGTGTTGGTTCGCTCCGCGGGGCGGGGCGGGGCGGCGGCACCTCCCCCGACACGGGGCGCCGGTGGGAGCGGGGCGGGGAGCGTAGCGCGGGGGGAGATAAGCGGCGCCGAGCGGCCGGGCGGCGCTGGATGGAGGCTCCCGCCCGCCGGGACGCCCGCCCGAGCCTGGAATGTCCTGGCGAGCCGCCGCCGAGCGGCACCGGCACCAGGACCGGGACCAGGGAGGCGGTGCGGCGGAGAGGTAACGCGCGCGCTTCCCGCCGCCGGCGCGCTGAGGGGGCGCGGGCGGGCGCGCGCGGGAGGGGCGAGCGCGGCTCCTCCGTGAGGGGCGAGCGCGGCCCGGGGCGGCCGCAGGTGGCGGCTCCTGTCACCCCGGAGGGCTCGTCCGCACCGCCGGGCTGTGCGCTCCGTGCCCTCGGTGCGCGGGGCTGAGCCGGTGCACAGTGCTCCGGGGAGCGGGACGAGCCCTGCGAGCTGCCTGGCTCTGATTTATGGTCTAATTTCGCAGGGAACGCGCCTCCACTCCACTCTATTTGTCATTTAAACGCTGCTCTGCTTGAAGGAGGTGCCGTAGGGGATGAGTTTGGGGTCGCGCCCAGCCTCTTAACCGCCTTAAAATGGTTAATCTCAATGTTTTTAACCTGTAAGGTCACTTTTCTCCGCAATTAGAGCGGTGGAAAGTCATTCCCTAAGGCAGGAGGTGGTGTGTGATGCCTGAGGTCTCTGGCTGTAAAGCATCCTGACATCTTATCTCTGTTATTATTATTTTTATTGCATTAAGCTGCCTACCTTCTTAAAGCCACGTGATTCTTGACTTTTAAATTACTTTCCCTTGCTTTGTCTGTCTCTTTGCCAAAAACAAATATAAATTATATAGTTCCTGACTTCTAATGGAAGAACTTTCCAGTCGTCTATCCCATGCTTCCAATACTGATGTTTTTTAAACCGAGAGGGATGTGTTTTTCAGCCGTGACACACTGTCGGGCAGAAAACAGGCAATGTTTATTTTGCTCCTGCCTCGTAATTGTGTAAAGGGTTGGTGAAAGGGTAAATGTGATGGCTTTAAGTAGCTTTTTCTTTTTAATTATTATTTTACTGCTTTCCCCAACTGCTTTGCTGCTTCTGGGAAGGAGTAGTCGTGCCGAGCCTGTGGCTGTAAAGCTGTCAGCTCTGAAGGGCTGTTTACTCAGTGAGTTGTATCTTTCACACATGCACCAGAAATACAGTTTACCAACCCAAACACCAGCCATGGTCACCGAGGTTACCAGCAGCGTACAAGCTCTGGTTCTCTGGTGTTTTATCCTTCACGGCCCGGCGTTTTCCTTGAACAAAGCAGGTAATCCTGGGGTGCTGGTGCTCGCAGCCAAGCTGTGTGGAGCCCGTTTGGTTTTCTCCTCATCTCCCAGGACCTCGGGTGTTTTGACAGTTGCGATTTATGGGTTGTACAGCCTGCCCGTAGCTGCTTTAAGAAGAAAAAGTGCTTTTGTGGTAGCGGTTGCTGTAGGTGATGGCCAGCTCCTTCTATATTCCAAAAATTCGCAGTGAACGTTTCCCGGCACAATTTCTTAATGCTTTTCTGTTGAACTTGATATTATTTGCCTTAATTACAGCCAGCATGCTTTTGTTCCACCAAATTAAAATAGGTGTTGACAGCATGAGTCAAACACATCGAAACCAAACCTTGCTTTTTCAAAGCAGCTGCAAGCCTGTCTTGTGGAGAGGACTCAGTAACGGGGTGATTAAAAAGAAATAAATATTTTTGACCCGTATTCCCCTTTCCATAAGAAGAGGGAAGCCTCTGACTGACTTGGTCTGCATCCCTGAAAATCCTCAGGCTTGTGGGGAGACCCATGACTGTTGCTCAAAGCTGCTGAAAGCTGGACTTAGAAGGTGGGATCCACTGAGTTACCTACCATGTTAAAGGTTTTTTTTTTTTTTCCTTCTCGAGTAGTAGAAGTGAGATGGGAACTGTTGTGGTGTGGAGGGATTAGTAACTCAGCCGAGGATGAGCGCGGTGGCTTTGTCGCCTGGATTAATGTGATTTACACCCTTAAGCTGCTCCGAGCGCTCGTAAACAGCCGTGCTCCTGTGTGCAAGGTGAAGTGTAGGCGGGCAAGCTCGGGTGTACCACAGGAAGTAGCTTGAGGGGTTGGTTTTTGCCATCCTTCATGCAGTCTTGGTGATTTTTCATCTATTTTTCTCTGGTGGGACACCAGCTCTGCGTTCTTTGCCACCAAACCCCCGGGATGGTGGCAGTGAGGTTCGGGCCAGCCTGCCTGTGTGCCCCTCTGCTGGATCACTGGGCTGCTCTGGTGCTAAAATTTTTGGGTTTTAACCCAAAACTGAGGAGGGGGGAAGAAAAGCCTTGCAAGGAGAGGCCTGTCTGTGCGGGGCAAGTCCCACCAGTGCTTTCATTATCTCAAGGTGTGCTGTAAGCCCATAAACGAGGCTTCTGCTTACTTTGGCTTGCTGGTGTGCCAGAGGAATAAGGCAGCTGTGCTCTGACTTCAGGTGATGTCACTTGAGGATTTTAACTGTCAGAGCTTAAAAAATACCCTGGCTTGTTTAAAGACTGCTTCTGCAGATGTGGAAATGGGGAAGCAAAGCAATGGATTGTGAATGCACAGCCATGTTAGGGTTCACCATCTCATAAATCCCCCTCTACCTGTCCCACAGCTGACCCACTCAGCCTAACGAGGCCTTGGGTGTACTGTGACCAGGGCATTAATTTCTGGGTGCTCAAGATGAGGCACTACCACGAACTGCAAGACCAACAAAATCTCAGTGCCAAAAAACTAACTGGGAAGCATGTGATGATTAAATCCTTTTGGGAATAAAGCTGTTTTCTGATGCGATGGTACAGTCAGCAGCACCTTCTCCCATACGGTTGTTAGTATGGTGACTGGGTGTGTACAGGACCAACTGCTGTGATTTCAAGTTGTTTACAGGGCTGGGTGTGAGGAGCTGTGGGTCAAGGGCTGATCTCTGAGTGTTTGTATGTGCATGTAGAATGAGCTATATTGAAAAGGTTCCCTGCAGGTCATGTGAGCTGTTTCTAGTTCTGTGTGTAAAACGGCATTGAACTTCACCTGGATTTCCCATATCACCCACCAAACCCACTGTTCACACCTTCTCCAAGAGCTCCTTTACCTCCTCTCTTTCTGCCAGGCCTTTTAGCCTGTGGTGGAAAACCTCCAGCTCTGCATCTTCCTTGTTCCCATGTCCACAGATGTGGCTTCAGGGGTTTCATTGCAATGCTGTGGTCTTGGCAGACAATCCTGTGCAAAATGACATGGAAATGTGGTGAACCTGTTGGTGAGCTTCCACGAGGCTTTGAAACCTTTGGGTTAGTACCAGAAGCCCTGAGATTGAGCAGGTCTTCACCCACAAACCTGCTGGGGTTGGGTATCTCAGGTAATGTTTTCTATGGAATCACTTTAATTAGCAACTCGGAAACCTGCCAGAAGTCTTTTGTTAGGCAACATCTCATTTGTATAAATTAATTGATACTCTAAACTTGCCCTTTGTATGTAGAGTCAGGTTTTTGTCTCCTGCCTAGCTTATGAGCTGCTGCCTAGTGAGTGGCTCCTTTGAGCTGAATCCTGCCCCTTCCTCCTCACAGCAGTGGTTTGCTATCAGTTCTCTGGTTTTCGGTGTTTCAGTGGGTTGGGGAGCTTCAGAGCCAGTTGCTATCTGCAGCTGGGGTGAGACTGAGCTAAAAACCTTGTTTCAAGTGGAACTGGGCAAATTTCCTCCTTAAATGGGAATTTGCAGCTTGCCTTGCAATCCTGACACTTAAAGATGGTACATGGGCACCAAACTGTGTTCTCTGTCCACTATTTTTACTATTTTGACCTATTTTGTTGTTTGGGCTGGTATTGGTTGGTTATCCAGGTGTTTTTCCTTTAGTAATCACTTTTTGCTCTCCTGGAGGCCTCCCTGAACAAACCCTGCTGTTGTGTGTCCCCTTATCCTGCATCGTTTGCTCTGGGATGGTGTTTGTCTTTGGCAAAGTCAGCAAAAACATCTTTGCTGTATTACTTTGGCTGGTGCGAGGACTCCAACTATGCTGGCCCAAGAATTTCTAGACTAGATAGTTTCCTCTGTGTGTGTGTATATATATGTTCACTTTTTTCAGTTGAGTGTTCTTCCAGTAATTTCCTTGGTAGATGGCTCAGTGCAACTTCCAGGGCTGAGTGTGTCAGAGTTTTCTGCTTACATTCCCCAGCTCATTTCTCCCTTTCTGGTGGGGATGATGATTCTCCAGTGACAGTGATCACTTTAGGGGAAATGCTTGTTCAGCCCAGTAAGGGATTGAGCCTTGTACATCCAGAC
This sequence comes from Nicator chloris, assembly GCA_013400495.1. Classification (NCBI taxonomy): domain Eukaryota; kingdom Metazoa; phylum Chordata; class Aves; order Passeriformes; family Pycnonotidae; genus Nicator; species Nicator chloris. The sequence continues at coordinate 361,931 of WAAE01021523.1, forward strand.
CACCTGCCATTTCCATTAAGCCCATACTCCTTCTTTCTGTGTGAGAAATATCTGCTGTCTTTCAACAGGAGGGAAAACAATCATGTAAGGTGGGTTGTTTTCCCATTTTCCATACCTGTGAGATATCTTGGCGCTCTTCAGCCAGGTGGGATTCTATTTTTTTCTTTTTTCCCCCTTTTTTCCCCCCTCCCCAGCTCCTTGGGCGCAGTTTCACATTACAGCTCCATCCACGGACTCACTGCTGCAGGATGTGGCAGGTACATTCCTGCCTCTTCCCCACTGCGGGAATCCAGCACTGGAACAGCTGCATGAGAGGGGCTCCAGCTAACCCTTCAAAAAAAAAAAGAAAAAATCCAAGCCCCAAACTTTCCTGGATCTTGCCCCGCAGGTAGAGTTGCTGAATCTTCCACTTGGATGACTGGGAAGGCCCTGGGGGGCTGGAGGGACTGGTGGGGGGATGGCTCCTTTTGGCAGCACTGCCTTCTAAATTGGCTTTGCTCTCCTGATCCTGTGTGCTCACTCTGCTCCTGAGCCAAGGGTGGGTGCCTTGCAGAGAGGGAGGGGTTCTGGCCCGCTCCCTCCATCTCCTGCCTCTGGAAATGCCCAGTTGAACTAGTCCAGCTCACAGAAACAGCACGGGAAAAGGATGAAGTAACTCCCTAAAGCTCAGAGTGAGCAAGACCAGCTTGGCTGGGATATTGTCATCAGCTTGGCGGCAGAAGGGAGCTGGGGCAGGGGAGCTGAGTGTGCCAGGAAAGGAGACCAGGGGAAGGAAAAGGAAACCATCCCTTTGGCAGTGGCTGAGCTGAGAGGTGAAACCGCGCCCTTGGCCTCACCTGTCTCACTGATCACGTCTTTGATTTATACCCTGGGTTCTGCTGTTTAGCTTTCCCTGCAGACTCCAACCATTGAATCTGATAATGAACCAAGTGGTTGAGTCTTATTTGTTTAATTCAAAGAGAAGTTTAATGCTTCCCTCCTTGCTGTGTATGGAGACTCTGCCTCACAGCCTGTGGTTTTCTTTGCAGTGAACCTATAAAATGCCAAGACAAGGATTAAAAGGCTTGAGCCATGAGCAGCGCATCACTGAAACAGTCTTGGCAAAGAGGCTGAGCTCTACAAATCTACATTTTTGGGGGGAGTTTGAGGGTGTTTTCTCTCTGCAAAGGTATTTGAGGGCTGTGTTGCCTTTGAAGTGTTCCCTGCCGGCTCACCTTCTGTGCACTTGTGAGCCCTGGGCATTGTGGGCTGCCAGCTCCAGCCAGAAGCTGGAGCCAGCTCCCAGAAGCTGTGGAGAGCTTCTCTGCCCCCTGTTAATCTTAGGTGAAGAACAGACACATCCTGAATGTCTCTGGAATTGTTCTGTGGCATCTGCTGAAGCACTAAAGTATAGACATGCTGGAGATGTCCAACCTCCTGGAATTGCTGTTATATTCTGTGTAGGCACCTTGTGTCCGAGTGCAGCCTGCTCTAGCTGGAGATGGTACCAGGGGGTTTTGTTTCCCAGTCCCCAGTGAGTAAAAGAAACCATTTATCTGGATAAAAGGCCTCACTCTAAAGAATCTTGCAAGAAATTAATCTTTTTTCCATGCCAGTTTGGAAAGTAAGGACCCAGGTGACTCTTCTTCTCCTGGGGAACAATAACAAGGGAAGGGGACAGTTCACGTGGCCCCTTCTGAAACAAACAGTGATTGTTTGGCGTTGAAATCCCCTGCTTGCTTCCAGATCAATCTGCTTGAAGTTGCTGTAGACAGGTGGTATGTTTTCGGTTTTTCATTTTTTTTCCTTTTTTTTTCCTTGCTTGTTGTTAGTTGAGAGCTGATAGATCGGCCCAAATAAGGCCATGAGAAAGACTAGCCATTTCCAGGAGGATCCACAGACAGTCAGTGCATGACTTGTTGCCTTTATCTCTGAGATCAGGAGATTCCTTTGCAGTGATGGATTAATCCACCCTTGAGTGAATAATATAACTGAGAACAAGTAGGAGTCAGCGCTCCAAACAGATGATTCGTTCAGTACGTGTGTGCCTCCCCTCCCCCTCTGAAAAATGTCTTTCTTCACTGTTTCATTCCGCCTGTTGAAACCTCACAGCAACGTGTGTCTGCACCAGCCCCCGGCCCAGTGGAGGGTGAGGATGGGGCTGTGCCAAAGGCCTCTGCTCCCAGGTGCAGGAGAAGATAAACCATGATGGAGAGAAGGTGCCTGTGGGCTGCTGGGGCTGTGATGTCACCTGTCTGCTTTGGCCATGACATCACCTGTCTGCACATTCTCCTGGCTCTAGGTGAGAGTGTTGATGCTGGCACCTGCCCGGGGTGAGCTTGCTCCAGTCCCTTGGCAGCAATGACTGTACCCCAACGTGAGGCAGCGGGCTCTGTGTCCAGGAGAAGTTGTGTAAAGGAGCTAGAATACTGGGTTGGGGGAGTGAACTAACTGGGCACAAAGGGATGGCAGAGGGTGGCTTTGAACAGAAATATGATATCAAGGAATATAGTTCTTCAGTTGTGCCGGGGCAGTTCTGTAACTTGTCAGCAGAGCCATGGCTTCTGGAGTTCCTTGGGGGTGTCCTGGTGCTGGGCACCAAAGGCCTTTGGTGACACGTGGCCAGTCCTTGTTAGCACACCTCCAGTAGGATACAAGGCTGGAAGGGAGTTGTGCAGCTACAGCAGTGGAATTCCTGTAGTGAGATCTGTTATCATCCCTGTGGATACACTGGAATAATTCTTTGGCAGCTCATATGCTGGGTCTTGTTGCTTTAACATCTTGAAATGCATCAAGGTCTGCTCCTGTTGATAGGGTCAAAGAGGGTGTGAGGGTGTGAGATGCTTGGGGCTCCTCCTGCTCAGGGACCCCCCCCAGCCAGTCACAGTCTTACTGAGGAAAACTGCGATAGCTCAAGGTCAAGTTGGTGGAAGTCCCCAGCTTTGGCTTTCCTTGTGTCATGAGTGCCAGTAGCCTTGCCTTGATCCCATGCTCTTGGGGTATGGGATTGGAAGCATTGGTGGCAGCTTTCAGCTGCATTTTGGAGAGTTTCTGTGCTCTGTGGGGTGAAGATAACATACTTAAAATGGCATTCTCCCTTTGGAGAATGGGCTTTGCTGCTGTTGGCTGTACATTATTTCTGGGAGCTGAGGAGTTGTGCTGTGTAATGTTCCAACTCCATGTAGATTAAATGTGTTGCGGAGTCAAAATAAACAATAGCATGTGGTTTTCCTTTGTTCCCCCCACTTGCCCACAATAAGAGTTCACAAAAGTTCTTGAATTAGGGCTCTGCATGCCATATGCTCGAGCGTAGGCTCAAATTTTCCTAAGGCTTGCTGAGGGCTGTTGCTGCTGAGGAGCACTTTCACCTTTGGGATAGCTTTGGAAATATCTTTGCTTCTCAGGAGCTTTTTCCTAAGGTATGTTTCAGTGTAGCACTCATACTTGTTGCCTTAACTGCTTTGCCGTGTCAGTGTATCACAGCTTAATGGAGATTTGAGACTCCTCTAATAAAATGCAAGAGAAGGAGGAAAACCCCGAGGGTTCTTTGGAACAGAAGATGTTTTCTGTTCCTGCCACTAATCTCTGTTGCAGAATGAAATAGGAATGTATACTTTAAATCTCTGTCAGGGTGTAGAAGGAAGCTGGCAACAGATGTAATCAAAAATGTTATTATCAAAACTCTCTAAGTATGTTGAAATTTCAAACTTAATGATATAATTTTAAATTCAGCTATTCAGTCTGAGGCATGGTTTTGGGGTGCAGACTGCACTTCCAAATTGTGCATCGAGATGGACCAGAGAGGAGTTTGGAGCAGACTGTAGGTGGGGGGTACTGCAGTGGTGTGGCTGGGGTCTTCAGCCCTGTGATTTCCAGTGACTGCAGTGGCAGCACTAAATTGAGGTGTGGTTTTCTAGATTATGGACTTTGTGGCTGAGCACTTAAAAAAGGGCCCAGTTTCCAAGTTAGCATTTTTCCTAATTAGTGCGTTTGTCGTGGCTTGTACGTAACCAGCACATGTAGAAAGCGTACGTGTTCAGAGGGTGTCTGAAACAGCTCTGGGCACAGTGAACACAAGGAAGCAACACCAGATCTGGTGTGCAGCAGCAAAGACTGCTGCAAAGACTCTACCCAGTGCGAGAGGAGACTGAAAGCTTCCAGCCTTAGGCTTGGAATAAGGGAACTGCGAGTAACCTTCACCCTTCTGACCCTTCATCCTCGAGTGGAGAGGCTGCAGGTTGAGGATGGAGAAGAAGCTCAAGTCCTTCTCTGAGCCAAAGGTGTGAAGCTATTTATTTTCACTGGGACAATGTATATATTGCAGGAGGCAGATGCTTGCCTGCTTAACCCAAGCACTCGCTGCTTATCTGGGCTCTGGCGAGTGTACAAGTGTTGTCCCTTCTAATCCCCCAACATTAAACAGTCCAGGCACCTTTCCTTGGCTGAGCCTGGGACTGCTTTAAAAAACACACAGAGAGAAGCCAACAAAAAAGAAACATTTTCTTTCTTTGCCAAGTTTAAATGAAGACTAATGCAGTGGTGCTGCTTAATCTTGTTTTTCTTGCTATCTGATGGACGCTAACGTGGGATGGAATCAATCCCGGCAGCCGGTTATCTTTGCAGGGCCCCCATGTTGCTGAGCTTGGCATTAAAGTCTTGTGGGGGAGTTGATGTGCTATGAAGAGTCTGGAACTTTCTTCCTATGTGGTGAAGTTGTGGCATCCATCTTCCTTTGGGAAGGTGTCTCCAGGAATTGCCAGTCTGCTGTTGGACGTCCGAACAGAAATCCTGTTCGGCAAAGCGGGATATGCCTGAGCGAGTGAGAACAGGGCACAGTCAGGTGAACCTGGCGGAAATTTCTCCCTGGTCCCTGTGATGAAACTTAACTCCTTTCCTATCAGTTGCTCGTGTTTGAACTGGTTCTGCTGGGAACAGCTGCCATGGCCCTGATTCGCAAGAGGAGGTTTGGGCTCTGACTCACGACGTGCCACCGTGAGGGTGCTGCCTCAAGTGCCCCCAGCCCTGGGCAGGGGTCCCTGCTGCTGGCAGGGCTGAGGCAGCGGCAACTTGAGCTTGGCTGCAGTGAGTGAAGCAGGAGGACTGGAGAAGCCAAACCCTCAGGCCAGAGCTTCATGACTGCTGCCTCCCTCCCTTGGATCAACGCTCTCCTTCGGCTCTGCTGGCATGAGGAAGGAGGCGGGAAGCTACACCGGTGCTCAGTTGTGCAACACCACTGAGCAAAGCCAACCCAAAGCCTCCCCCTCTTTCCCCCATGTTCCACTACCCCTCTCCTTGCCTGGGAGCCAGGTTGGTTTGTTGTAGCAAACCTGGCCTGACCACCACAGTTTTTTCATTTCTTTTTCTGCCTAGCTGCTTCTTTTATCTGGGCCTGAGGCAAAGGGGCTCCTTTTGCTAAGCAATATTGTCAGTTGTGTCAGGATTCCTTCCCTCGAGGTGAAGAAGTGCAGAAGTGTGTGTTTGCCGGAGAGCTCGGACTTCAATTTTGAAACCAGGTTTGGTCTTTTGAGCATGGGGGAAGGGAGGGGAGGAGAGCAGTAAAACTGAATTACTGTAAGGCTGGAGGATGGATTGTGTGAAGGCTTGTTTTAATCGGGGGAGGAAAGGCCAGGGTCTTTCCTGCTCTCTCCCTCAGCTGTCCGTGGTTAGCTGGTTTGCTTTTTAATAAGCATTGTTCTGCCTGGGGCCTGGGTCCAGCAGCAGAGAGTGTTGGCATTGCCTGTGACAGCGTGTGGACAGCTGTAACAAGAGGGGAAGCAGTGACTTGGAGTGCAGGGCAGCACTTTAGTTTAGAAAGCAGAGTCCAAATGGGTCTGTTGCTCCAATCTGTGCACAGTTCCAGCCGTCTGCAGGCACGGTGAATTCTAAGGTGACTAACGACTGTGCTGTAACACAGGCTCAGCTCTCCGGTTCCAGTGCACCTCCCATATCCTGCAGCCATGAGTTCACAGGCTCCTAATTGCCTATGATGTAAGACAGCAGTAGATGAGGTTGCTATAAATTCTGGCTGCAGGTGTGGATTTAATGGCTGTGCTTCCCTTTAAGGGCTCACGGATAGCATGGATCCCTGCAAGTTACAACAGACCGAGTTGGACTCGGGCTAGCACAGCTAAAAGAACCCATTTGTCTGTGTTTTTTAGAGCTGTTGCTTTGCTGGAGGCTACCAAAGGACGAGGTGTCAGTGTTCATCTGGAATTGCCTGGGGAATGAGCTTGCTGTCCTCTAACAGAGCTCAGCCATGGTTTCAATTCTTTCCATCAACATTCTCTTGCAGCTAAACCGCCCAGGTGCGAGTGTGCCACTGGAAGTGGACCTTTAGGAGGCCTTTGTGGACACAAGCACCTTTGTCTGAGAGCCTGACAGCTTTTTCTGATGACCAGAACAAGACTGTGATTCTGCTCCTTTTAATTTTTTATTCATGCTGGATTCTGGTTTTAGAAACCGTAGACAAATTGTTATCATTGGTGATGGTCCTTGACATGCAAAATGCAAACTTTTTGGTGGGAAAAAAATACCCCCTGGGGCAGTTACTCCAGGTTGCTGTGGTGTGTGCACCTGTAGCTCAGATAATTAGGACGGTGAGTTCCCTAGCTCCCTTGAGAAAAGGGGCATGGCTCACTTGGAGTTTGGTTTTGTATATTTTTCTTCATTTTTGCACACATTCTTGCCATCCAGGATTTATTCAACATACTGGGGTGGTGCTTCATGAGTTGAGCTGAGGCCTCATGCTGTTCAAGTGCTAAGTTCCTGTTCTTGGATGTCCATTCCCAGCCCCTCCTCTGGGCTCATGCTCCAGGACTGCATGGGGAGCTGAAACTGCTCTCTCATCCAGGTGAAAACTGAACCTCATTTTTTCTCTGGCTGAGTTTTCAGCTGGATCTGCCAGCAGATCTGACTCACTTGCTGGCCGCAGGATCCCTGGTGCAGATAGGAGAATGCAAGCCAGGTCCTGAAGGAAGGTGTTGCTGCCCTCCTCGGCAGCAGCCCATCTTTAAATTGGTTGAAAAACTGGTTGCGAAATCTCATTCTCGCTAAAAACCAGAGCTGAAGAAATAAAGCAGGCGCCTCTCTCCGAGGCTGAGGCCAGCTCTGAGGAAGGAGGAGAGGGGGTGTTGGCCCAAGGACCCTTGGAGACATGGCTGAAGGCAGCAGAGCTGTCACAGGTGTCCCTTCAGTGGTATGGCACAGGTGTTGAGCTAAATATGGGGAAGAAGATGGAAATGTGAGGCAAAGTAGTGCCAAAGCAGGAGAGATCAAAACGGGAGATCTGGGGGGACCTCGAAGAGCAAAGGGTGAGAATTTTGTATGTATTTTGCCTACTGTGACGCAACTGTTAAACTAATGATACCCTTAGCTCCCTTGGGGGCTGAAAGCCCTGATTTAGGCATTTAAGCATAATTGCAGCCCAGCAGAACTGTGTATCAGGCTAATGCTCTGTTCTCTTGCTTCCCCCGAGGCCAGAGGAGGCAGGAGCCATTCCCGCTTCATTAGTGTGGCAGCAGGGGGACTGTCTCAGCTCTTTTGCTGAAGTTAATAATAAAATTAAACTAATTGTTATGCCTGTTTGTGGATAAGAAAGTGTGGCTTCTGGGATGATTTATTTGTTTTTGTCCTGATGCCTGTCTTGCTGTGACCGTGGTGGAATGGCAGAGTGGGAACGCCAGCTCTCCTCCCTCGGAGCACAGATGTGTCTCGGGAGCAGAGTCGTGACTCGGGAGTGTTTTCATCTGTGTGTGCCGAGGCACAGTACACAAACTGTTAAATTTCCTTCCCTCAGCTCCCAAATCCATTCCTCCAGTCCATGCCAAAGCATGCGTTCTTCTATCAAGACCATATGTACTCCAAGACCAAGGTTCTGAAGTCAAGGTGTTTTTGAAATATTGGAGTGCAAATTAAGTATCTGAGTAATCTTAACTGTCTTCTAAAAAAAAATTTCTCTATCAGTCTCACATATAACTCAAAAGATTAACGGAAAGCTAAACTTTGATCCAAGTCCAACAGCTGATACCAACCATGAGACTTTCCAGGCCTGAAAGCAAAATAGAAAAATCCAGTAAAAAGTACCTCCTTCTCCATCTTTGAGGCATGCAGCCTCTTGGCCATGGTTTGGGCTAATACTGCTATTTTTTCCTCAGTTGCTTAACCTCTTCTTGTGTCACCTTTGTCCTGTGCCACTGGGCCTTACCTAGAGCAGTTTGAATAAATTAATGACATTATTTAGAGTGTTTTATAGCTTTGTAGGAAACACATCTGCATCATTATTGAGGAAGGCCATCAGGATGTGGGATCCCCTGTCCTCTCTGGGACTCAGTCACTGTCTTGTTTGCTCAGCACTGTTTGTTTTTCCTGCCATCTGCACCTAAGCAAAGACGTGCTCTGTATTTTGACAAAAATACCAACTATCAGGTCTTTAAGGTCCCTTCCAATTCAACCCATTCTATAAGAAGTGATGTGCCATTAGAAATTGCTGCACAATTGATAAGGGACTTTAGTCCCCAAAATTGTTCTTTGGATTCATCACTGATTCATGGGGGAGTTTAAATGGTGTGAAGCAAGAAAAAAGCTCCATGCAAGGCTGCTTATAAAAATATATGTTACTTAAAAAGAAGTAAAAATACCAATTGAATCCTTAGATGGGAATCAGCATAGGAAGCACTTGTGTCTGGCTTAGCCTTGATGGGTGTGGGTGCTGGGGACGGGCAGAAATGTGGAGGCATTACTGAAATCCAAGCTGAGGATTGCAAAGTTTGAGCAACTGTAATTTCTCTCCTTTATTCAGGAGATCTTTATCCTTCTGATAAGGATCTGGAGGGTGCACTTTCATTTGTTTAAAATGCAATAAATAAATATGAACAGAACATCAAAGGATGCTTTTTCTTGTAATTTTTAACTGCCTCTCCACTCTGTTTCTGCGGATCCCTTGCTATCCATTTCATTGTGTTCTAACCTTTTCGTGTCTCTCACGCTTGGTTTATAGGGTTACTGTCAGCAAACTGATTTTTCTGGGGTTTTCCCTTTCACATGTTTTTTGTGGGGGGCTTGAGAAAATCCCAGCTCTGTGGGACTGTTCGGCAGAGTTCTGTGTGTTTCCTAAAAGCACGTGCGAAGTCCCTTTGAAGAATGTAATTTTATTGCTTACACTCACGAAATCCTCTCTTTGGTGATGCCATAATTCCAACACAAATGCTTAATTGTGGTATTTTTTACAAAATCCCCAGCCCTTCTGTAGCTGCCTGGCTCCTTATCTCCAGTGCTCGGCTTCCTGTGATTTAGTAACATACCAACTGCAGCTCCAGTGCTCGAGGTGGAGAAGAGTAAAACGGGAGCACTTGAATGTTTTTTGCCCAAGCTGTGATTACAGCCCGGCGTTTCCCGGCGCTAGCGCCCTCTCTTCGGAGTGTAATTAGGAACACATTGATTCTTATTGCAGCTGGCAGCTGCTCGCTATTGCCTTTTTCAGCTTCTGACCCCCATAGTCCCGCTGACCTTTCCTGGGGTTAGTCGTAGGCCCTTTTCATTGTGATGGGCTCGAAGTGGCTCATGTGGAGTTGATTATTTCCTTGCTTGTCTGGCCTTTTTGGTGCCATAACTCCAAGTCACTTCCATTTTTTTCCCCTGCTTTTGGCTGACCACAGTGAAAGGAAATGCTTTTGCTGGCGACAGGATCGGTTTGCACGCTTGACTGACTCGATTGAGACCCTGAAAGGGGGGGAGGGGGAGGGTAATGAACACTGTAGGTGCTGCATTTGCTTTTTAAAGGTTGATGTTAATGATTGAGTGGTCATTAGGCATTCATAAAAATGAGGCTTCGGCCGTCTCCCTTGCCTTTTGGCACTGCGACTTGGCAGTTAGGAGTGCGTCTGTCGCATCCCGCGGGCAGCGGTGGCTTTGGGAGCCGCCCGGTGAGCGCGGAGCGCTCCGCTGTCACCTGCGGGGCACCGCCGAGGTGTCCCGGCCCCGAAACGCCGCGAATAAACCGGGGACGTTCGTCCGTGAAGCCGCGGGCAGGCTGCCGGTGGCTCCCGGGCTGGAGCCTGCTCCTCCCAGCCCAGAAAGCTAATGAAGTCTATGTGCCAGCTGTTACACTCATTTTGCCAGACCCCAGGAGGACAGCATGAAGACAGTCAGTGATCAAAGGCTCTGGAGATCACTGAGGAGCCGAGCGGCAGGAATGTCTGATTGCTTTCTCTTGGAATGCCACAGGCTTCAATACCTCCTTTTTTTCTTTTTTTTTTTTTTTCTTAAGGTGTCTTGGTGTGAGATTTAATGATCTAACTCAGCTTGCTCATGCTGAATTCAGTATTTTAGTTAATTCAAGGGGATTCATTTGCTCTAAATTTAGGTGGTTTGAAAATTTGTTGGTTTTGTTGTACTAATATCAGGTTAAAATGAATTTTTTTCATGATAATTCTAATAAATGACCTAGGCAAAAACAAAAAAACAAAAACAACAACAACAAAAAAAAACCACCAAAAAAAAAAAAAAAAAACAAAAACAAAAACAACAAAAAAAACCACAAACAAAAAAAAAAACCACCAAAACAATTTGCTCTTCTGCTGGTGTTAAATCACATATGGCATTATAAAGTGAGGTGGGATGAATCAATTTGGAGTTGCTGCTGTTTAGGAAGAACGGGAAATCTGTGTATCCAAAGCTGGTATACTCCAGAGGGCTGTCACGATGCAGCTGGTGGGCAGTGCCGCCCCTGAGGCTCAGTCACTTTTTCCTTGGGCTTCTTAGCAAAGGCTGTCAGCTCCTGGAGGTGGAGTGGGCAACCTGAATAACTCCCTCTGTTCCTGAGCGTGCTGTTTCCTTCCTCCTCCTCCTCCTTCTGCTCTACCCAACGTTTATAGGACTTGGAGCGTTTGGGTGGTGCAGAAACCCTTCGTCACTTAGCTGTTCCTCATGGAACAGCTCGCTGAAGCTTGGAAGAGTGTTGGAGTGGGGAGTGGTGGAGCAGGAGTGCAGTAACAGATCGAGATGGGGTGGTGGCTGTTGGGAAGGGAGGTCCTGGTGTTGTCCTGCCAGCTGGTCTGAGATGGCAGGAAGATGATTCAGGGAGCTAAACCAAAATGGGGATGAGATAATACTCTTTTCATAGTTACTCTGCCCTCAGCTGCAAGGGTGGAGAGGAGAAGTTCACGGTCCAGTAAATAAGTGGGGCAGGATCTCAGCTGTGTTTGGAAGGTTGTTGGAGTTTGGCACCATGGGAATGCATGGAAAAGAGCATTTTGTCATATTTTAGAGTGCAAAACCTTATTTGGGGGCAAACATGGGTAGGATTGAGTTAATTTGGAGGTGAGGGTTAAGTTATGGTGCCAGGACCAGACCTGTACATTGAAGACCACCGGTTTCTGGAGAAACAGTGACAAACATGAAGCTTTGGGAAGAGACAAGAGGGTCACTGCCAGGACTGCAGAAGTCCCAGCTGCTCTGGTGCCTGTGCCTCCCCATCTTGGCTCAGTAGGGTGCTTCAGTGAGCCCACAGGCTGCTCCCTGGTCCGGGATGACCCGTGTCCATCCTGGGGAGGTCTCCAGGCCATGCCAGGTGTGTGACCCTGTGCCAGCTGCCCTGCAGCATCCTGTGTGTCAGGCTGATGTGCCATTCTGGCGTTGGGTACAGCCCTGCTCCTGCGCTGGGAAACCACTGTTGAACTGTCCCTTCCCCTCTGTTTGGGGTTAGAGGTGATGGTTTATTTTCTTGCCTGTGCACAGCATTCCAGAGGTTGCGGGGCTGAAACTGGGAGCTGCTGGACGCCTGTCCCCACAGCTCTGTGCTCAGAGGTTCCTTTCATGAAGGGTCTGTGACAAATGAGGCACACAGTTAGAATTGTGTCATGTGCAGAAATACTTCATTTCACCAATTATGTCCAGAAGTACCAGGCACACGTTTCTGAGTGCCCCTGTGTGTGCAGCATGCTTCCGAGGGGCAGGCATCCATTGGAATGGTCAGGATGACCCCTCCCCTTAACACAAGTCTCTTATCTTCCTTGTTTCCCTTGATCCATGAGCAATAACCTGCTTCAGAGCTGACAAGGAGGTCAAGTGCTGCATGAAGATAACTGGAGGATGACTTTAGCTGAAGAGGTCTGGGTGGAAGTAGGAGAAATGTGGCCTTTGCCATGCTGTGCCTTTCTGCTGGGCTGGAGAAATGGCCAGTGAAAGTGAAACGTACATTTTCGTGATCCACAAAAACCGTGTCTGTCTCTATTCAACCTTGAGTATTATTTATATGAATAACTCCTTTTTTAGTTTAAAATGCTCAGACAGTGACATCTCTTACTTCAAAGTAATTTCGACTGTTTTATCCACAAATGATGAACATACATCCTCCCATACATACAATCTAGGAACAGTGAACAGTGAGCAGAGTTGTTCTGGGCAGAGCTCATCTTAGAGTCTAGGGCACTAAAATGGAGTCACATCTAACCAAGATGCTACTCTTTCAGATCCCAACAGGACCCCAGTGACTGGTACTTGCTCTCAAAATGTCTCAAATTTGCTGTCAAAATAACCCATCAGGGTTATTGAAAAGATGGCAAAGGGAAAGAATCATGTTTTCCTGTCTATAGGGCTTTTTTAATACAATATTAAAGAGGCAAAGTTTCTCCATAAGATTTCTAAAGACCAAAAAACTACAAGCTGTGGTCTTGCCCTCTTCTCTGTATTTAACAAGGGGCTTCTGAAGTGTCACCATCTGCAGAAGAAAAAGAAAAGATCATTTTTGGGTTATGTTGTGTTGCTGGGTCTTACCTTCCCCTGTGTTCCCAGATCTACCAGTGAGCAAGAGGTTTCTGCCATCCCTTCAGAAGCAGATGTTGAGAATCTTCATTCAGATGCCTGAGTGTTGATGCTGAACAATCCTACTCCAGTTAAAGCCACTATTTTTCCTTTTTTTCCCCCAGTCAAAGAACTTTGGTCTTTGTGGCTCGCTGTGTGTACTCACTGCTTTGCAGTTGATCTTACCACTCCACAAGCCTGCAAAAGCCAAACTGGTAGGTCAAAAGAGGAGTAGCTGTTGACACTGGCAGCGAGGAACATGTAAGGAGAAAGATAAACAGAGGGAAATCAGAGCCTGGATAAAGTAGATCTCCAAAGATAAAGTTTAGTTAAAGATAATGAGCTGGCCTTGTTTAAAAAGACAGCTGCAAAATAACCCAGTAGCTCCATGTGCTGGGGTTAAAGTTGACCCAGAATATACGTTTCATTGCTTTTGATAAATAAATAGTGGAGGGAAGATTTGGCAAAAAGCAACATTGCCCCCAGCCCTCTTCAGCAAAGTGTTTGATGTTAACAAGTTCTCTGGGTGTTTACTTTGTCCTCTGCGTGCGCTGGTGGAGCGGTGCTCCTGCCCTTGAACCGAGGGAGAATTCAAATAAACCAACCCCTTCGGCACAGCTGGGCTCTTCTGCCATCTGTGGCTTCCCAAAACAGCCCCGGCTCGCCTTGGGAACCAGCCTGGGCCACAGGATCGCCGGGTCTTCCCAACAGCTGAAATAAATTTGCTGGATCAGATAAAACTGCCCAGAAACGGGAGCAGAAGTTGACAGTGTTTCTTGCCGCCCTCTCAAGCTGTCAGTGTAACCCGTAGTGCAGTTTGTGGGCAGAAGTGGCAGTGAGCAAACAGCTCCATAAAATCCAGAGTGATTCTTTAATTATGATTGGAGGCTTTTCCTGATGCTTAATTTGCATATATACTTTACAGTGATGCTGTGATGATAAAATATGGTTATTTTTAAATAAACCACAGGAATAATTTTGCTGTTGATATCTGGATCCAGCTTATTGGAAAGCAGATGGCTCTGTGAACACTCAATAAACTGGGATTTATTCCTACCAAGCATGTGTATTGCTGCACTTGTTTCCGTGCTCAAGTAAAACTCCCAGTTATTGTGTGTATGTTGGATACGTGTTTATATACGCAGCTGATAGATGAGATGTTTAAAGTCTATGTTAAGTGTTATCAGCAGCAGAATTGTATGGCTGGGCTGATAAATGAAGTAACTGTGCTAAATGAGCTCAGATCTTATCCATCATAGTATTTCACAAGGCCAATAGGACATTACATGAACGACAGCTGTGGATTTATTGTTTTCTTGGAGAAACCAGTGTTTGATTGAGAGTCAGAGTGTCAGAAACACCTTTCCAGAGACTCACCTCGTGCAAGTTGTGTTGCTGGTTCCATGATTTAGTTTGTATTTTTCTGGTTTAGCAATTTATTGTGGAGTCATTTAGGTTGGAAAAGACCTCTGGGATCATATTTAGTTTGTGTTTTGCTGGTTTAATGATGTAGTTTTTATTTTTGATGATGAAAGTGAGATCTCACACAGCTGAATGGTCATGTGTGATATGGCCAAAGAAAGGACTGCTCTCTCTAGAAGCAGCCATAGAGATGAAAGTGGGTATAATGGATGCCCCAAAAGGATATAGGTTTTTTGGAATACAAATGAGAACAAGAGTAATATTGGTGTTTTTTCATTGCTATGGTTTGCCCTTAACACCCAGCAGATGACAGGTCTCTGAGCAGGTTCAGAGCAATTGAGAGTGGTAGCGGCATTGCAGCAGTGGATTCATAGAAACTTGTAAAACAAGTGTGGCCTGATGATAGATGGTCAAATGATTATTGTTTGCAAACAACATTATCTCCAATAGATAAGCTGTTTACTTTGGACTCCAGCTCCTCTGGGTGGAACGGAGTCTAATTTATCAAGGCAGAGCGGTTCAATGCAGATGCCTCATGCCCCAGCTGTGGAAAAACTCTTACATTAAGAATAGTACTTGGAACCACAGTGAAGTTCAGCTCTAACTCACTTTTACAGATGGTTTCTATATTGCAAAGAATATTGGCTGTTTCCTGGTTGTGCTTTTTTTTTTTTTTAACCCCAAACACTTTGTTGTAAGAGAGTTAAAAGACGAACTCCTGAAAGTCACAGTAGACATGTGCCTGTTTGTTTTGTAGCTGTTTCCGTGCCTCGTCTTAGTCTGGAGCTTCAGGCTTTCAATTTGGAAAATCTGGCGCTATGCATCCAGCCCCCAGGCGCTTCCAGGCACTGCTCCTCATCGCTGCCACCAGCCTTGTCACTGTCACCAGCACAGGTAAGGCCTCACCTAAGCCGGTGACTTGGAGCTTTTGGGGTTGAGCCCAACCTTTGGAACAGACAACGCTTGGGAGTGCATTTCATAGTGGCCAACTTTAATGGATATTGTCAATAAGCTGCTTTTAAGGAAGCATGGAGCACTGAAACACAGTCTTACACTCGATATATGACTTTGTTTGTGAAAACTTGGCTCAAGACAAGAGCCAGAACATGGAAGACTCTGGGTTACTTGGGTTTGTTCCTTGGGATCTCCGTGGATTCAGCTGGACGCCGATTCTGCTGCATGCAGTGCATCTTGTGTTCCCAGGAGTCGGGAGGGGTTTGGATTTGCAGGGGGAGAGGGGAATCAGCCCTTTGATATGCGAAAGCTGATGCATGGCTGCAGTTGGAACAGCTCTGGTGTTAAAAAAAAGAAGAGAGATGGTTTTAATTGACGCATCTGCTCTGTGTAGTCAGCTTGTCTTAACGTAACCACACAAAAAAGAAGCTTTTACTACTTTTAGCACTTCATAGCCAATCATTATGAGCAAATGGGATAAATTTTATTTTTCAAGCAGTCATAGGAGATAAATTCCAGCTGCAGGGTCACTGCTACCAATTTTGCCTTTTAGGCGAAGTGCAGCGTTGGTGTCAGAAGTGAGGGCAGGGGCAAAGATGAAAGTAGCAGTATGATTTCATAGCAATTGGTGGCAAGCAAACTAAAAGGTCAGTGCTTCTCTCTTATGCCTGGAAATTCAAACTGAACTAATAGGAAAAACAGTTTTCTAATTAAAAGCTAAAAATGGACATCTGGAGTCCTGCGAAATGCTTGGATACCATTTTTATGGATTTCATCTTTTTTTAAGTGAAGCCACACTTTAATTTCCAGTTTTATTTTATGTTTATGCAGATAGTTTATGGTTCAGTTAAAAATGTGCAGTTTCTCATCTGAAACTCATAACCAGAGCTGGGATGGACTGACTTGAGAAGAAAAGCATGAACCCAGGGCCCCACCTATAAGAAAACTGTCTCTGACTTGGATGTCATTTAATATCATCTTGACCCGTACTATCTGGAATTCCTTAGATCCTTTACAAAATAGAAGTTGTTTTTCCCTGCCAATGTGTCTATTTTTAATTTAGTTTTTTCTCCTAATTTATGTTACTAACTAAGTATTACTGGTGTTAATTGCCTTTTGCTTGCTTCCTTCATGCGAAATCTTTAGTGGAGAATTCAATAGAAAACAAATGGAAATACTTCCCAGTGTTTCATTGGCCAGGATAGGAAAAAATCTCTTCCAACAAGCAGGAATTTTCTTCTGGCAAATAAATGGATTCTCATAACCAAGTTCTGTGGAATTGAACCTTTTATTTATTAGCAGCTCTTCCTGTTTCTGTTCATCTTTACTCTGTAAAGATAATGGATGCCCAATTCATCATCCTTGTCCTGATGAAGTCCATGTATTTGGAATTAGCAAGAGCCTTTGCTGTTCGTCCAGCTTTTTTTATCCAGCTATTTTTAATTAGTTCTGCAGACTCAGAGACGGTTCTGTGTAAATACCTGGCAGGCTCCTGCCATTTCTAGCATTTTACAAGTCACGTCCGGGCCTGCTTCATATGGGACAGATCAGCTACAGCTGCGTGTTCCTGTGCTCCATCTCTTCAGGTGACGGGTGCTGTTTTCCTCTGGATAAATCCAGTGGGATTGCAATTTTTGCTGGCCCTGGCAAGCGTCAAACCTCTGCCTTGCACACACTTGGGGATGTACCTCCCCCTTACTGCACCTACCTCTATTTATTTCTTGTTACCCCCCCTTTGTGGGGTTTGAATCTTGATGTTTTCGCATTGTTTGAGAGGGAGCAGGAATCTCTCCTGAGTTCCTCTTACCAAGGAAAAGGCAACACTTGCTTGAGTATCACTGGCAACTCGGAGTTTAGAGACACTTTATATGGTGAGTCTTTCCTACCAGTCAGCACATAGTTAACCTTATCACCTGTGTCCATGCAAAATTCTGGACTCTAACTCAATATATGTATATTTTTCCTTTTAGATTTAACTCCCCGTTTTATTTCTGAGCCCTCGTCTACTGTCCAGAAGTCTGGTGAGCCCGTCCAACTCCGCTGCTCTGCTGAGCCCTCCACAGCTCGCATTTCTTGGCTGTTTAATGGGGAGCCTCTGGACAGCAGGGTGGGAGAAGTGGAAATCCAGTCAGGATCTTTGACAGTCGTGTCCCTGAGCCCGGCGACGTGTGGGCGCTATCAGTGCGTGGCGAGCAGCAGCGTGGGCGCCGTGCTGAGCCGGCCGGCCACGGTGTCCATGGGCAGTAAGTTCATCTGCTTTTCTGCTCTTTGCTCCTTGCCAATTCTATAGACCTCAGCTGGCTTGTATGGTTTGTTCTTCTTTGACTTTTAGAAAATGCCTAGATGAAAATGTTCTGGGGTGGTTTTTTCCTCAGCCAGTATGTACAATATGATGGATTATACACTTCTTGCCTTTCTTTGAATTACATCATCTGAGACCTGTCAGGTGATGCAGCCCTGGAACAGATTCTCCAGAAATCTTGTGGATCCCCATCCTTGGAAGCTTTTGAAGTCTCAACTAGACCAAACCATACCTGATGGATTTAGTGTTGGTGTCAACCTCATTTCGAGTTGAAGGACCTCAAGGGTCTCCTTCAGCAAACACAAATGTTATTCAATGAAATAATATTCATTTCCATGAATTGACCTGGAAATACAAGATTCCCAAATGCTTCCCTTCACAAAGCATGTTGAAAGAGCAGCTGAGCTGCCATGCCATTGCAGAAGAAATCTGTGGGAATTGTTGCCTGGGAAATAAGTGGGAGCTGCAGATTTTCATTTCAATTTGATTTGATCAAACCAGTGTTGATGTTCTTCAGGTGGGGACAGTCTTCTCTCCTCTTAGGGACAGCTTCCCTTCTCTTAGTTGCACTGGTTCTTCTGATCAGTCTTTACCTTGATGCTTGATCTAAAATTATGTGACCTCAAGGGATTTGGAAGAGGAAGGACAATGTCTTCCACATGAAAAGGACGATGCGGTGCTGAGAATGGAAGTACAATATTCCTGCATGTGCATGATCTGTCTGCTTGGGATCTGTGGGCTGTCTGAATCAGGTCTTTGTCAAGCAGGGTTTGAGTGATTTCTCTGGAAGGGTACCTCATCTATGGAGCATGTCCAAAATCCTCTTGAGAGGAAAATCTCTTATAAGTGTTTTGGTAAAGTACTGACCCATGGCCAGCCCCTCTCAAGAGAGCTCCAAGGGTGGCCAACATAGGAAAACTTCACAGCCTCAAAGAAGTTTGAACATGGAGGGAGTAGAAGAGCAGCTTTCACACTTCCCTCCTCCCTTGGAGGTTTTGGCAGCACACAGGAAGGTGCTGGGAGCTCTCTGCCTGCCTCACGGCACTGCTGTGTTCATTATCATCCCAGAAAGACAATTCCATGTTTTTATGGACAGACTTCCTGCTGTCAATGTGAATTGTCTTCTGTAGTGCCTGCAGAGCCTGTGAGGAGTCCTGCAGCCTTTCCAGTGTCTCTGCTGCTTTTTCTGGGAGCAGTTGAGGGGATATAGGATTTTTTTTTTCTCCTCACTGTTCCCATGTAAAAGCTGATGCTTTTGTCGTAAGGGAGTGGATAAGGAGGGTTTATGCTGTTATGGGCTGCAGGATAGACCTGTTGATGGCCTGTTGATGTGAATGTCCAAAAGCTGCACCAGAGAAGATAATCAGCATGAAACCAACTGTATTCTGAACACAAATACTGAACTTACTGCCCTTCCCCTCTCCCAAGCTGTGGCTGCTCTTACCCTGTTCCCAACTCTCTCCAGGTTTAGCTGACTTTGATGCTTTGGGGACGGCTGCTGTTGCAGCAGAGGAAGGAGGCACAGCTCTCATCACGTGCAAGGTGCCAGAAAGTCACCCCAAAGCACAGGTTCGCTTCCAAGTGCGGGGAAAATGGCTGGAACAATCAACAGGTAAGGTGTTTTGTGCAATATAAGTATCCAACAAAAGCTTGCCTGGAGTTTTTTCTTTGCACCTAAAGGAAAAAAATCCTCTGGAAACTTGCAGAAATTCCTGTGCAAACATCTTTACCTAAACCTGCCCTTGGAAATGAGTCTTCTTTGCATGGTGATTCCTTTGTGATTGTATATGGAGAATAAATAGGTATAGCAGACAAATTGACTTTAAAAATAACAAAAATATTTTGAAACTAAATTAAATTTAATCCTCTTTTCGCCTTCCCCACTTGTTTAGACAACTACCTAATTCTTCCATCTGGAAACCTGCAAATTTTGAATGTGTCTTTAGAAGACAAAGGTTCCTACAAGTGTGCAGTGTACAACCCAGTTACTCACGACCTCAGAGTAGAACTCACTGGACGGCAGCTCACAGTCACACGTGAGTATTCAGTTCAGCTTTCCAAAATTAATACAGCTCAAACAGAATAAATAACATCCCTAAGGTTTTTAGCAAGGGCATATCAGGTCCTCCAACACCCTATTATGTAAGATTTCTCCTGCATTCTTTGCACATTCAGTTCTTATTTCCCCTCACTGTGGAGGAGCAGTGTGACTGCTTTTCAAATCCCAGGCAGTCACCTTTGGAAAGGGAATACTGCTAATACTTCTGTCCCCAAATCTATTTTGGAGCAGGACTTCTGGAAGACAATGTTACAACATCATGCTCAGTCCCAAGTGCGGTATTTGAAAGACATGGAGAAGGACAGAGAATGGGATGGGAGGGTGTGGTTTAAAAGCTTGGTTGGTTTCTCCTGCAAGGAAAAGCTAAGAGAATTGGGATTGTTCAGCCCATAAAATAGAAGGTTTAAGGGTGACTTAATTATGACCTTTCTGTACCTGAAGGGAGCCTACAAGAAAAATGGAGAGAGAGGGCCTGGAGTGACAGGACAAGGGGGAATGGCACTGATAGAGAGGAGGTTTATGTTAGATACTGGGTCCCTGTGAGGATGGTGAGGCCCTGTGAGGCTCTCTGCCAAGAGAAGCTGTGGCTGTCCCATCCCTGGAAGTGTCCAAGGCCAGGCTGGACAGGGCTTGGAACAACCCAGTCTAGTGGAAGGTGACCAGAAGCCCAGACCATTCTGTGATTATATTCCACAATTCATCTCCTTTCCTCCAGGGCCTTCTTCAGGTGGCTCCCACATCCTTCACCCACTGGCTCCCCAGAGCCTGGCAGTGCCCCGGCACAGCGCCCTGACCCTGGAGTGTGTGGTCAGTGGGTCAGCTCCAGCCCCCATCCGCTGGGTGAAGGATGGCCGGGATGTGCTGAGGAGAGGCAGGTGGAAGCTGCTGCACTCCCACCTGGTGACGGACCGGCTGGAGCCATCGGATGCTGGAAATTACTCCTGCGTGGTGGGAAGTGACTCTGGAACAGTGAAATATGTTAACTATTCGCTTACTATACTTGGTAAGAAGTAAAGACATTTTCACATCCAGGCAACAAATGTACCCTTTGTATACCTGCTAGTTTTGGCATGTGCTTCCAAACAGCCTTGAATTCTTTCTCAAGCTTAAGTGTATTAAAATAAAGAATACAGATCTGTTTATAATGACCATATCTCATCATTTCTCTCAAGTTAAAAACCGTAATTATTTATCTCTTCAAACCATTTGCAGTCTGAAATAATGAAACAGTGAAGGATAACAAACTCCAAGGGAAGAACTGATACATTTATTTTCCTACAGAGTGCCAGTGTCAGTAATGTGCCAGGGACCAAATTTGCTTTTTTTTCAGGTTGTATGTGAACAAAAAGCTGGTGAGGGAAGATGATATGTTTGGATGAGAAGATAAACAAAAGCAAAAGAAACATAATCATATATTTGGCCTCTTTTGTTTGGCTGCTAGTTGTTCCTCACCTCCCCTTTCCATTGTAGCAGATTTTCCTGGTGTTTGAATTTTTCTGCATTTTGTTTGGGTTTTAAAATGTGTATGTTGGAGTTACTCAGAAAATAGGGTGTTGACACACAACACGCCTCTTTTGGGGGATGTCACTAATTAATTGTTTTGAAAATAGAAGTGTTTTATTTACAAGATTAATGCAAACATGTGGCTGTTGGAGTAAAAGGAAGAAGCCATTCAAATAAGCCCATGTGTGGGAAAACCAGCTTTGGGCTGTGCAGTTTGTGGTACTTGCTCAGCCTTTGGATGTGATAAGCCTGTGTAACGTTTCACAACAGTTTTTTCAGGACTTAGTCTAAATGGTTTATGTAGAATCATTTCCCTTTGCAGAACCTGCCTCACTCTCCAGGGGACTGCAGGACGAAACCGTGGCTGCTGGAGCGAGTGTCCATTTCTGGTGCGACGTTGGCGGCAGCCCTGCTCCCACCCTCACCTGGCTCCACAACGCGGCTCCTCTCCGTCCCTCCCCACGACATTTCCCCACGGGGAACCACCTGTGGATCTGCGGGGTCACCCTGGAGGACTCTGGCTTGTACCAGTGTGTGGCCAGCAATGGAATTGGGTTTGTACAGTCCACGGCGAGACTCCGTGTCCAGCCAGGTAGGAGCACTTGCAGCCCTCAAGAATTCACATTAAGCTTTTTTACTTTAAGCTTTATTCTGTTGTGGTTTTTTTTTCCCCTAGATTACGTATTAATTTGTTTCTGCCCACTAATCTTACAAAGAAGGTGCTTTCAGCTGGATTTTAAGAGATGTAGGGATTTCTGGGGTAGTGTGGCTACTTGGTATTTAAAACCTGGATTATCAGCTACAATCAAATCAGCTTATGATTGGATTTGACTCGATTTATTCTTCAAAAGATTCAGGATCCTGTTGTGCTGGATGAGCTGGTACCCCTAGTAGTACTGGCTGCTGAGTAGTTAAGCCTGTTCCATAAGCAAGTTTACACAATAATCATTAGGTTTGGGGTTGATGCACACTTCCGCTCTATCAGATTGGCAGGATCAGGTACCAGTAGTCTTTTTGATCTCTTTTCTGTCTAAGATACCTTCTAATACCCAGAGAAGTTGATTCCTGCTGGCAGAAAGATGCTTGCAAGACTGTTGCTGTCCCTGTTCTCTCCCTGTCGTGTGTAGCTGAAGCTTTGAACCTTGTCTAGACCAGTTATGCTTGGTGTGAGCTGTGCAGAGCCTGGCTGAGCAGAGATTTCGTGGCCTGTGCGTGTATGGAGTGGACTACACCAGTCTTGCCTGCGCTGTGTTCCTCACTGACAGTCAAGTCTTTGTCATTTAGAGAATTTAAAGTGTGGTTTGAGTGTAGGTTTTTATCAGTCTTCTCTAAGAAGGAGTCAGTGCTGATCTCTTAATTCTGGAAGGGGAGTCTAGAGATGCCGTGTAGAGAAGAAATAATTGTTAAAATGGTTAGAAAGAGCCACATGTGATTTTTTAAATTATATTGACCTGTTCAGGCGTTGTGTCATATCCCTTACTTGAATTCATTCTTTGGTTGTATTTCCCCTCAGGCAGAGACTCTGTCCCCATCATCATCTCTTCCCCAGCCAACACCACTGTGGTGGCTGGTGGGGATGTGACCCTGTCCTGCAATGCCACCGGCCTGCCCGCTCCTCTGATCCGCTGGTACGACAGCAGAGGCCTCGTGATCAGCCACCCCACCCGGGGGCTTCAGCCCAAACCACAGAGCCCTCCTCCCGCAGGGACAGAGCCCTCCTGCCCCTCGGTGCCCCGCCTGGGCTGGGGCTCCCTGCGCCTGCGGAACGTGACCCCTGAGCGTGCCGGGGAGTTCCGCTGCGAGGCCAGCAACGAGCACGGCTCTGCCCTGTCCACAGCCTTCCTTACAGTCGGTAAGTTGAAGCCCCAGACCTCCCTCTTGACTCCCTGATTTAGGTGAGAAATGCCTCAAAATAAGAAATGAGTGGCAGGTGGGTGCAGCAGAGTCTCCGGGAAAGGAAACAGCGGAGTCTTAGTTGTCTTCATAGACCAGTTCCTCCCTCCCACCTTAGGCAAAGGAGAAGTGCTGTGTGCATTGCATGGACTTAGCATCTTGTATGTGATAAAAACTCTACGAGGGTGGTATTTTTTAATTCATTTCTTGAAATTACTACTAGGAAAAGACAGTACTTACACTAAAGCAAGATGGGAAAGAGCCTTTCCTCGCATTGGAATATTAGGTGACAATTAATATCAGGTTTGAGCTCCCCCAAGTTTTCTTCACAAGAACTGAGATACAGATTTTTAGTTAAATGAAGTTACTTACGTTTCTCAGCTCTTTCAGCGCCTTGCCTTAGTTAATTTAGCTGAATGCCACGGAGATTCCAGGTCAGTGGGATTTAATATGTGGCCTCATATTTAAAGTTCTTTGGTTAGAGTTTAAAACTCCTGTAAATAACATGAAAAGATGCTTAAAGGTTCACTTAGGGGGAAAAAAGAAAGAAGAAACCTCAAGAAAGTGATCCCATCATGTAGTTTTATAAATCAGTTATTTTTGGACCTTGCTGAGTGGAAACATGAAACTAAATATCATCCCAGAATTCAGCCTGTGTTGAAGAGAAAAATCCCACTGCTTTGCCTCAGAATTTTATGGCAGCGAGTTCAGTTTTAATGCTTTGTTTATTAACTTTTATCGGTTTCTAATACGTTGTACTGGCTGCTGATTATGGTGCAGAGGGTGGTTAAGGCATTTGGTTTTGATATAGAAGTCCCTGAGGACTTTCTGGGAGCCGTTAGGGGTTTCAAACAGCTCCCAGCCATGCCAAAGACATGCTGAGACACTCAGCTGTTTAATGAAGAATTCCTGCCAGGTAACACTTCCCAAGCACCTGAATGACTTCAGCTGAAATTCCAGCACATTTCTTCAGTGGAAGGATCAGCTTAAGCACCTCTCAGCTTCAGTACCCAGTCCCATAATTTGCCTTGTCCCAGCACACAGTAAGAGAGCCCATTTGGCTGAAAAATATATCTTTTTTTTTCCCCTTCTGCTGGATCTATTCCAGGCTGTGATTCATTGCATGGTCTTACAGCAGGCAGGACAACTTCAGCTGCCATCATAGCGAGAAACCACCAAAATGTAAAATGAAGCCTCTGGATCCTGTACCCATGGCCCTCCCTTTTCTGAGTCTTTTTAAGACAGTTGTGGGGTTGGCCTGCATGGCATGAGCTTCCCAGAGCTACTGAACACAGGGTTGAATCTCCAAAATAACTTCATCTAATGGAAATGAAGGAGAAAAATACACTGCAGGCAATCTGAGTAGCAGGAGAGGGAGTGAAACACACAAGGAGCATTTAGTCTACACAGGTGGGTGTTTCAGGGGAAGATGGGCTGAAGGTGCTCCCACAGAAACCTTAGAGACGCTCTGAGAAGTCCTAATGTGATTTGAAACACATGCCAGGTGTGGGTGACTTCACTGATGTGCAGCATTCAGGTGTTCAGAGGGCTTTCCCAGCCTGTGCTGAGGAAAGAGCAAAGAGAGCTTGCAAAGCAGGGAGGATCCTCTGGCTGTTAAAGAAGCAGGGAAGAAGTGCCTGGGGAACGTGACCCGTTTGCACAGCAGAGATAAAACACGGAGCTGCCGTGCTGCTGGCACCGCCAGGGCATGACAGCAGGCTGGGCTCTGCCTGTGGCTGTACCCTGCTCAGGAGAACCAGCAAAGGTGCTGGGAAACACAGCAGATGGGGAAAGGGTTCTGCAGGAGGAGAGGCTGAAGAAGAGAGGGCTCTTCCCCTTCGAAATGAGGCAGCTGAAGGGGAGAAACAGCAGCAGGCAGTAGAGTACTGGGTATTTTGGAATGTGTGAGTTGGAGCCAGGCTGGGAGAGTTGGGATGGTTCATCCTGGAGAAGAGAAGGATCTGGGGAGATCTTAGACCTCCGTCCCATGCCTAAGACAGTTAGAGGGGAGTTTTGTACAAGGGCCTGGAGTGACAGGACAAGGGGAAATGGCTTCCCACTGCCAGAGGACAGGATTAGATGGGATATTGGGAAGAAATTCTTCCCTGGGAGAGTGGTGAGGCCCTGGCACAGGTTGCCCAGAGAAGCTGTGGCTGCCCCATCCCTGGGCGTGTTCGAGATCAGGTTGGACAGGGCTTGGAGCAACCTGGGACAGCGGAAGATCAGTGGGACATGGAACTGGATGGCCTTTGAGGTCTCTTCCAACCCAAATCATTCTAAGATTCCATGAATGCATTCATTTAATGCCCAAATTTGGGACATTCAGTCCTTCTCTGGTTGCTGGTGGGATCAGGATTTTGGGTGCATGCTGCCTTTGGCCTGACTCAGCTCAGTGCTGCTGGTATTCTTGGTGGGATTGGGAGGCTGAGGAAGAAGAATCTCCATGGCTAAGGGGAGAGGGATGGCACTGAGAGTAACAGTCAAAAAAAGTTGCATAATGACACAGCAGCAGAGAGAAGGCTGATGTGCTGTGTTATATGGGTAGTAATTATACCAGAAACTTTGCAAAAAGAGCTTAGATCTGAATTGCTTAATGGGAATTGTTACCCGGGGGTTGTTTTCCAAAGCAAAAATACAACAACCCAGCAGTTGTTGATGACTCCCCTCCTGCAGCAATGAACACAGCGCTGGCTGTGGGTCTGCTGTCACCAGCTGAAACCACAACTCATTCTCCACTCCAAGAGTCTGTGTCCCCAGTGCCAGCAGGCGTCAAACCAAATCGTGCCCACCCACATCCTCAGGGTCCACCACAGTGCTGAGGGCCTTCCACCTCTTCCCATTTGTTTCCAATATCACGCCCTTCCCACTGCTCCACTGACAGCAGAGATACCCTTTCACTCAGGCATTGTTCTGGGAGTGTCTGACATTTTAAGACCATCTGGGCTTTGGGGACATCCTCCCCACACTGTTGCCTTCCTCCTGTCTCTGAATTTTGTGGCATTGCTAAATAAATGAGAAGAAACAAACAAGGAATGCTTGCCGACAGTGTGTCTTCAATTTGAAAAGAGAACTTTCCTTCCCAGCTTTTTAAAAAGTGGCCAAAAATAGCAGCCACACTTGCTGCTGGTATTTTAATGGAGGTTTGAAGGAATCTGAGTCAGCCAGGCTAACACTGCCTAGGCTTTACATTACCAAGGAATTTGTTTGTTTTGTAAACCAAGTTCCCTTCATTCCCTTCCCCTTCCAGACCCCAGCACGTAACATAAACCTACACAAATCTGAAAGGACGGACAGGGCTCTGAACATCTGGCTGTCCCGCTGCTGCCGTGTGCAGCCTTGAGGAGCTGCGCTGCTTCCCAAACCCTCTTGCTTTAAATACTGATGTTTTCTTGTCCTGGATTATCTCAGATGTCCAACCTGCCATCTTTTTCCTGCCTGGAATTCTGACGAGCCCTGCATCAGCCAAACAGGGCTTTTTATTTTGTCTTGTGACCTCTTTTAGACTACTGATACTATATAGATTTCTTTTTCATACCAGCAAAAGTAAATAGGATGGAGGAGGCTGGAGAAGGATTTCTAGAAATGTGTTGGTATTAAGTTGCATGTAGATCTTCCTGTAAACCGAGTTTATTCTCAGCATAAATTTTCAAATGAAGTAGTGGAGTTGTACAGCTTTCAAAGCTTCTCTAAATTACAGCTAAAACCTCAGAAACTGGGGTAGGAGAATGTCCTCTTGTGTGCATGCCAGTGGAAGCCATGAAAAGTTCCTTGTACAACGGCATACAAATTACTCTGTCTCACAAATTTAGCTATATACTTATTTATTTCTTTTAACATGCATTGCCATGACTTAATTTAGTGGAGATACGGTCAAACTGTGCCTGTAGACCTTGAGTTTCAGGTTTTCTCTCCTTGCTACTATGAAAAAAAAGCCAAACCAAATAAAACAAACCAAACCCCACTCCTGTGCCCTGAAAAAACACCCAGGCCGCAGCTTGGCACCAGGCTCAGATCTGTGTGGACACCTCTGGACCTGGCGTTTTGCAGCAGGGCTTGTTTGGAAATGTCACTCTGAAATGATTTAGTGTCCCCTCGGCGTGGGGCGAACGTACGTCATCACGGGGATGTAACCAGACCCTCCCTTTGCAGTTCCTTCAGCAACTGGCATGAGAGCAGGAGAAACAGCTCCTCTGGAGCTTGCCCAGAGCGACGAGAGCGGCGCTGATTTCGGTGCAGAAATGGCATTTTCAAGCTCGCCTCCAACAAAATCTCCTCTGGATGCGGCTGCGATGGAAAAAGCGTCGAGCGCAGCCGCCCTGCCCGAGGCCCCCATCATCCTGAGCCCCCCGCAGACGCCGAAGCCGGACACGTACAGCCTGGTGTGGCGGCCGGGCCGCGCCGGGGGCCTGCCCATCAACGCCTACTTTGTCAAATACCGCAAGGTACCGTCCCCAGCCATCCCCAGCCATCCCCAGCCATCCCCAGCCCCCAGGCAGGGATGCGGCACAGATGCATCACGGTTCTGTGGGTTTCCCAAGGAACCAGCAGTGCTGGTGTTAACCAGGACATGGGCTCAGGCCAGGCAGAACACAGCAGGTAGTTGAAGCACAACGTTCCTGTGCCCACGCGGCTTGTTTGAGGGATGGCTGACATTGTCATCAGTACACTGCTCTGTCTAGTTTTAAGTGAGATTTATCGAGGCTTTTCTGTCCTTTACAGTGTCATTATGGAGAATGGGGCTCCAGAGCGTGTTGTGTGCAGTCAGCGGGGTTAAAAATGCATTTAAATGTGACCCAGCTTGAATCTGTGAGTGAGAGCAGAAGGGAAGCTGAGTTTTACCTTAGTACATCACCAAGTTTGCCACTCTGGGTCCCAAAGGAAATCAGTTAAACTGAAGTTACCAAATATGAAAGTGAACTGAAATTTGTGGGGCAGTACCTACTATGGCATTAAAAATGCTGTGTCAACACCACGCTCTTACGCTTAACCTCACATGGTGGGATTCCTGGGGTTTCTTGTGCAGAGCCAGGAGTTGGACTCTGTGATCCTTGTGGGCCACTTTCAACTCAGGAAGTTCTATGATTCTAAAATCAGAACCAAGCAATGCCTGCATCTGTTCTTCCAAGCAAACCAGTTTTCTGCGTGGCAAAGCTGTTTGATTTATTTTTCATAAGCTTTTTAATCCTCTACATCCTGATCTTGTCTTAGCCTGGAGGGAATGCTTAGATTTTTGACCTGTTGGTTCCTGAAAACCGAGTGCCAGAGTTTGTTGGTGATAATTTCTCATCCAAAGGCAGTTGGATCACATAAGCCCTAGAAGCTCTGAATGCTTTTTTGACCTTTTTGACACTCTCCCTTCTCTCACACCAATCCTTTCCACGTTAAATGTGCTCACTCATGCATTTCTCAGCATTGAATTTATCCTAGTTTTTAGGGTGGTGCTCTCTTTCTGTCATTAAATTATTTTATTGATTTCCCGCTTTTAATAGAGGAAAAAAAAGTTGGGGGAATAAAAGCATTGGAGTGGTTGCTGTAGAAGAAAATAGTTGAACAAAGATCTCTGGCATAACCTTTGATAATCCACAGCGTTTAGATCTGCTTCCAATGTTTTATTAAAGTCTTATATTGTTTAGTAGTTTATTTTTGGTGGAATCTTTGTCTTTTCCTTTGGGATTTGGGGTAATGTTTTCCTGCAAAGGTCAAGCATTAAGAGACTACCCAGAATGTCTTTCTTTAACGGAGCTGGTGGTTTCACTGCAAAGTTAAAAACTGTTTTTGTTTTAAAAAAAGGAAACCCAAAATTGATAAACCCAAATCTTTGGTCTCCCTGCTGACTTTTTTCACATCTTTAAGGAGTAACTAAGACATACTTTTTGTTGCCCATTTTAGCCAATAAATATTTTTAAATGCTGAAGTACAGGGAAAGCTGGGCTAGTACAGGGAAAGTCTCCTTCTCATTAGGGTATTGGGTCCAGCCCTTTAGTAGCACACTGCTGAAGGCTAACTGAAGGCTTGAAAATCATTTGGGCTCTTGTAGTTTTAGCCACAAATGAAAATGAAAAAAGAAGCAGTCGAAACCAACTGTGTGTATGTGTGTGGAGAGGGAAAATAAGTTTATCCAAGGAGTGCTGTGAAAGTGGATGCAAAGTGGGTGATTTGTAGTAGAAGCACTTGGAGACAAACCATAGGTAAATGTAGGAGGAGTTTTGGCAAGGGGCAGAGATGCTTTGGGGTGTGATGTGGGGTGTCAGCAGTCCCTGGTGCCGAGGATGCAGGGCTGATGGTTTCTCCCCTGTGTGCAGCTGGAGACAAACCATAGGTAAATGTAGGAGGAGTTTTGGCAAGGGGCAGAGATGCTTTGGGGTGTGATGTGGGGTGTGAGCAGTCCCTGGTTCTGAGCATGCAGTGCTGATGGTTTCTCCCCTGTGTGCAGCTGGAGACAAACCATAGGTACAGGAGTTCTGGTGAGGGGCAGAGATGCTTTGGGGCGTGATGTGGGGTGTCAGCAGTCCCTGGTTCTGAGCATGCAGTGCTGATGGTTTCTCCCCTGTGTGCAGCTGGAGGACGGCGTGAGCGCGGCGGGCGGCTGGCACACGGTGCGAGTGCCTGGCAGCGAGAACGAGCTGCGCCTCACCGAGCTGGAGCCCTCCAGCCTCTATGAAGTGCTGATGGTGGCCAGGAGCGCCGCCGGCGAGGGCCAGCCGGCCATGCTGACGTTCCGCACCAGCAAGGGTAGGTGCAGCACAATGTCCCCTGTGTCCTGGCCTTCCAGAGACATTTATTTAATGACATCAGTCAATTAATGGCATCTGCTAAGCCATATGTGAAATATTCTGCAATTTATTTGCTAAAGAACAGCCTCTAATAGCTAAAATTGCTGTAGGGCAAACTTCCCTGAGCGTGAGGCTGTTGGTAAGTAGAAGCTATTAAAAGCTTGATAATATTATTTTTGGGGTGATTGTTAAGATTTGTACAGTGAGGTTTCTCTTGCTTTAAGGAGCAAAGTCGGGAGCAGCCTGTCCTTGTTGAGGTTTTTAATCACAGAAGAAACTCTGCACCATTAAGTTTTCGTGTATCAACAAAGCTGTTCCTGCTTTGCTTTGCAGACACCTCAGTGACAATCCCTGCTGACCACAAGCCAGCTGTTCTGATAGTTGTGTGCAGACAGCAGCAACAAGCACAACATTCCTAATCAGAGTATTTTTTCTTTCAAGCTTGGACACTGGTGCCTGTGCTCTTTAGCACACAAACAAGTAGATATTTTTTGTACTACTGTCCAAGAATGGCTTTTAAGTGACAGAGGGCAGGGTTAGAGGGGATATTTGGAATAAATTCTTCCCTGTGAGAGTGGTGAGGCCATGGTAGCTGTGGCCTCAGAGCTGTGGCTGCCCCCTCCCTGAAAGGTATTCATGGCCAGATTGGATGGGGCTTGGAGCAACCTGGGGTAGTGAAACCTGTCCCTGCCCAGGGGAGGGGGTGGACCAAGATGAGCTTAAATGTTCCTTCTGACTCAAACCCTTCTGGAATTCTATGAGGGACAGGATTGCTTAAACTTTTTTTAAGAATTTAATGTCTTCATGAAATTTGTGAAACATACTTAGATCCTTTGCCCTATCCATCCTTATCATGATTCTATCAATGAACAGATACAAAACTGATGGCCCCCAACCTCTAAAAATTCTCCCCCCCACCCAAAATGTCAACAACTCCCTAATTGTGACCTACCCACCCCCCAGAACATGCCTGCGTGATGAAACTTTGGGTCCCTCCCAGGCACTGACTGACGTACTATTTGCCCTACATGGCCCAGCAAATACAGCTCCAGCCTGCACCAGCCTCTCCCAGACACACTGAAATGTTCACTATGGCTGACTGGTCTCTCACCTGCTCCAAAAGGAGCCTCATTCTTCATCTGCATTCGTCAGCACGCTGGATAGGATTCTGCTTTGGCTCCTACTTACACAAAGGAACCTCTAATACAGGAGTCCTTCTCCTGCTCCCCCTTCATAGGCTGTGTCTTATCATGAGGCCAGACACCTTTTTGACAGGCCACAGTCACCCATCCCCAGCCTGTTCTCAGCCATCCCTTTCCTTGCACAGACCCTCAGAGGATGAGTCTGAGGAGGATTCTCTGTAGAAAACTCCACAACACTTACCTGATTTTTTGCCCTAAACCTCCTCCCTTTATCATCACAGGTGCACATTCCTCTACTCCACCTTCCTCCACAAGTCAGGTTCGAACAACCCCCAGGGTATTGTATCAAACTGTGGCAAAATCCTGTTCCACCCATACTTTTCCATGAAAGGCATCCTAGTGTTCATATTCATGTTCCTCCTCGTACTAACCCTCCCAGCTTACTGGGAGGCCAAGAAAACTTCACACCAGCAAAGCCACTTGTCACAGCCCATCATATTAAACCCAGATGATGCTTCCTCTTCACTGTCCTGTGGTCAATCCCTGGCAAACTCAGAGGAGTCAGTACTGCCACTCCACCCTGCTCCCTACTGTCCTGCTACCTCCACTGCTACAGGTCAAAAGCCCTCTCAGCCTGGTGTACTGGCTCCAGCTGCTTCCACAGCATTTTTATTCCTTCTCTAGACACGGATTTTGGTGTGTAATTTTTCCCACCTGGTGATGTTGTGACAAGCGGGCTTGGCAGCACAGGCAGGAGCTGGCGGCATCACCTCTAAGCACCGTGGATGTCAGTACTGCAGATGGACAGTCACTCACCCTCAGCCAGGTGCCTGTGTGGGAAATCTCTCCTGCTCTTCCACAAAAACTCCCTGATTACTATCCTGACTGTTCAGCTTGGGATTTGGAGTCAGGGCAGCACAGTAGCAAGTGACCTTGTAGAGTGAGCATTGACACACAGCATTTCGTTATGCTGGCCCTACACTGATATACTGTCTATCAAACGCTGATATACTGTCTATCAAATCTGTTTAGAAAGAACATCATCCTCGAAAAACACGCAGGCTCCATCTCCACCTGTAGGAATCCCCAAACATCCCATTGTTCACGAAGGCACAAATAATTTTGGTGTCATCCTTCCGGACCTGTCTCGTCACAGTGGAGGTAGGAGTGTGGATGGTTTGTGATTCGGGCACTAAAAGTTGTGTTGCAAAGACCTCCATCTGAGTTAACCTGTTACTGCTCCAGGTGCTTATATTGCCTCCTCTATTTCCTGTTTATTCTGAGGTTACTCTGTTACATAGGATATTTCCAAGGATGCTGCTGCCTGCATGTGTGGCTCTCAAAAATCAAGAGAATTTTCACTTATAATCCATGTTCTTACTGCTCATTTTTAAATCTGTGGTTTTTCTTTTTGCTAAATACTCTGGTTTTCTCTTTCCTTCCACTGAGAAAGAGCCAGAGGAAGAGGAAATGGGAAATGGCTGTGTCAGAGTTTTAAGTTTTCAAAGTGTGTGATATCTGTTCTGAATGTTTTCCTGTGGCTTCCCAGGGACAGGCTTATTTCTGATGGTGAGGAGATATAAGCACTTCCCAGTAGATGTGACATTTGGCCTGGTTTCCAGTGAAAAGAGCATGTTTACACTCTTGTTCTCACCCCCCCTTCCCCAAGCCTTTGAACTCCTTGGCCTGGTTCAGGCAGATTTACTCAGAGGCTGAGATCTCGAATGTATCTAAAATTTGGGGTAAAGCCAAAGGTGAGCGGAGAGGTTTAGTAACACAGGTGAGGAGCTGAGCTTGTGGCAGCACTGAATGTCAGAGGAGCCACGCAAGGGCCTTACTTGTGCCTGGCTGCAAATGCTCAGCTGCTTAATGAGAGAGATGCTAGCCTGCTGCTCCTTGCTCCACTCCTCTCCTCAGCACCAGCACCATGCTCATGAATCCAGGGTGGTTTAGTAAACCTCACAGCTCTTACAACCAGATTTACTAACCCCTCTTTCCCTTCTCTCTGTCCCACTGCTGCCTGTAACTTCAGTGAGTTCCGTAAGTACATCGTGGTGCATGCTTTGTTCTCTCTTCCTTCTCATTTCTCCAGCACTTGTTAATGCAGATGGGTTGACGTTTCATTGGGTCTAGGGGGATTTTGGGGGCTTGATAGTAATAATTATGTTTTTCCTGTTCACTTATTGTGTGTCTGTTTTCATGTAGAAATGGTTGGACTAGTGCAATACCATATAATTTTTTGATATTATATTGATAAGATAAGCAATTCCTCTGTTGTCTGCTCATCATCCATCCTTTTCAGCGGAGTAAGGGCAGTAGTGATTTCAGGAGGATTTAAGATTCTCCTTGTTAATATGTGAAATCCAACATAATCATCAGCAACAAGTCTAATCTGTTGTTAGTGAAAATCAAGTTTCAGCAGACTCTAATCCTCTTGTAACCGAGTTTCCCCTTTCAGTTCCAGAAGCTCCTGACCGACCCACGATATCCATGGCATCGGAATCGTCCGTCTACGTCACGTGGATCCCCCGTGCCAACGGGGGCTCCCCCATCACTGCCTTCAAAGTGGAGTACAAACGTCTGGGTCGCAACAGCGACTGGCTCGTCGCAGCTGGCAACATCTCTCCCTCCAAGCTGTCTGTGGAAGTTCGGAACTTGGAGCCAGGTATTAGAAATGATCTTTCATTACTGCAGCTCTTTGGTTTTTTTCGTTTTAACTTCTGCTTGGATTACCCTGTTTCTCTGCTCGATTAGGTTTGAGTTTTGTGTATGGCCTAGGAGCTTGTTACATGAATTCAAGTTGATTTCTGGCTTTCCAAGTGGAAAAAACCCCACTATAATTTAATACTTGTTCATGTGGAGAGGAGAGTTGTGTATCACAGCTATTTTTAACTTAATTATCCTTCTAGTGAACACTAGAATGTAGAGGAAAATACATTAATGGAAAAATGTCTGTCCTGACTTCTTCCAATGTCCAGCCCTGAAAACTCAGGCAAAAAGCACAAAAGAAGATGGAGTGTATGGTGATAGGGATCCTTTGAAGCATCTTCTCAGTGCCCACCAGTTTAGGGACTTCCTGAGCTGATGGAGGTATCTCCATCTGTGTGTACAATAGCCTTTGGATTTTCCTTGAGTGACTTCTAGCAGCTGTTTATATCCCCACATCAGCGTGTGGCAAGAACTCCTCTCCTTTTCTAACTGGATGTTGTGCAAAAAGTACTTCCTAATCTGTTTAGTCTCTCCTTGAATCCTCTTGCCAGCACTTGTTTTGCTACAAGGGCTTCTTTCTTCCCCTCTTTCCCTTAAAAGGAGAAATGTATAGGTTCCGAGTGATCGCAGTGAACAACTACGGGGAGAGCCCGCGGAGCGCGGCGTCGCGCCCGTACCAGGTGGCCGGATTCACCGGCCGCTTCTCCAGCCGGCCCATCGCCGGCCCGCACATCGCCTACACCGAGGCCATCAGCGACACCCAGATCATGCTCAAATGGACGGTGGGTATAGCAGTCACCTGTTCTTCCCGCAATTCCTACTGCAAAGTTGAGGATTAAGAGCTGTGGGCAGAGTGGTGAGTGGGGGTTTTCCTCCCACCGAGACCTGGAGATGATCGTGTTCCTAGGATGGGGCTGAGGCACTTCGTGTCTGTATGGTAGAACTGGGGGAGTTAATGGGACATTTGCCTCTCAAGCCTTTTGCCCCCATTTCCAGACCCTTTTTCCTGCTCAGAGGCAGCCCTGTCAGTTGTCTGTTGCCTTTTGTACCATCTCCCAGCTTCCCTGCATCGCACTCCCCTTCCACCTCCCTGGGGACCCCGCACACCCCTCCTCGGGTTACACCAGATGTGCCCAACTGGCAGCTCCAGTGAGAGGCTGCAGCCGCCCCAGTCCACCTGCTCTGGCACAGACATATCAGAGGCACCAGTGGGCTTAACTCTGTCCCAGGCCCTGTTCATGCCATGAGTTGTGAGTGAGTTGGCTCTGTTTCCTGCAATTCCTGCTGCTTTTGTCAATCCAGGCTGGGGTGGTTGGGAGCGTGTTTCAAACCCGCCGTCTTGCCTCACATCCAGTGGAGGTTTCATGTTAGAGAAACATTTTCCTTTCCCCTGTTACCTCGTCTATTGTAAACAAGTACTTTAAAGTCCTTATTGAAACCCACAGAAATTCTTTGCTCTTGTTTTGAAATCTAACCCCCTGGTATACTTTGGAGGATTTAATGTGTAGAGTTCCCAGTGTTAGTTTGCTCTGCTAGCTCAGCCTTAAGAGATGTTAAGGATAATAAACTTAAAATAACCTCTGGTTCCTCAGGAGGCTGCATAACTTAAAGATTCTTGAGCTGATTTTTAGAGTGACCTTAACTCTTTCTGAAGAGTTTTATGGTTTTAACTTTTCCATTTCCATTCATCATGCAGATTTTCAGGCTGTGCATGGTCAAACCCTAACTGAGGGTTTGGGGAGTAAAGTGGGAGGAAAGTGTTGGCCTGAGCCCAGTCTCCTGTCCCCATCCTACTCTCTGGCTACTCCTGGGAGTTCAGTCACCTTTGCTTACACAACCTTATTAAAAATACTCATATTTGCAGAGGATGAGATACTCGGTGATGACAGCTCAGCAGTACTCAGTTAAAACATTTCTTCTCTCATGCAGTCTCTTAAAATTCTTTTGTAGTACATCACATCGAGCAACAACAACACGCCCATCCAAGGATTTTATATCTATTACCGGCCCACAGACAGCGACAACGACAGCGACTACAAGCGGGATATCGTGGATGGTATGGTGCCAGGCATGCATGCTTGGAGAAGGGGAAGGACACCCTGTAGCCATGTTGGCTGTGTTTATATGAAATCTAAACTGCTTTTCCCAAGCAGTCTTTATAATATATCTCACAGAAGGAGCTATCTCAACTCTTAACGTCAGGTTTTGCCCACACGTGAGCTGGTTTCTTCCTTCTGAAGCCTCTTTGACATGGAAGCTTGAGAACTAAATACTGGGCTTAAGTTTGGCTTGTTATACAGCTGCAAATCCTTAATGAAAGTCTATTTAAACTGGTGTAGCTTCAAGTTGTATAAAGAGAAAGCAGTGTAAATGAGCTTTAACCCAGGATAAAAACATGTGGGTTACAGACTGTACTAACAACTAGCTGGCTTTTAAAATTATTTACCCCAGCATGGACTTTCTAAGCTGGTAGTACCTTGTGTGTAATTGCCCTTCTCTCCTCTTACCTTGCCTAATCACTTGTGCTATAAGGAAGTTGCTTTTAGCCTCAAGTGCTGTAGCACTCTGCAAATGCAAGTATGTTTGTGCTTCATTTTGCCTTTTAATCAAGTTATTTTTTTCCCCTGTGCATATTAGATCATCATTTTCCTGGAAGAAGTTATTAGATAATGTCTATATTAGTCCAGAAGTGGAAAACCCTTTTAAAAATATTTTATTTAATGTCCTTATTGCTCGGGCTGAGCAAATGCAGTGATCTCATTCTGGCCCAATGACGTTAATTATTTTTTTCCCCCTCATTTATTCAGTTACAAGAGGAATGGACCTTTATTTTGAAAATTTTCCCCTGCCAGACAATACTGCACATAGTACTTTGATGCATGACATAAGCTTTTGCACACTATAAAGCTATTAAAGATCCAGAGTTTGAGCTCAGAGGCTTTAAAGAACCTTGTGCAGGCTGCACCTTCATCTGCAAATGTATTTTAGCCTTTGCTAGACAGAACTTGTGTGTTTATAAATCTTATACACTGAGCAGTTAGTTGTTTAAGTGGGCTCCACTGTGCTGTGAAATTAGCTTGTTTCGGGGTTTTTTTCGAGCATGTGTGTATTGAACTCTTTGTGGCAGTCTGAAACCATTAGCAGCTGCTCCGCTCTGCCAGAGCCTGCAACAGAAATCGCTTGGTGGAAAGATTTAAACTTCAACTTTTCTTTACTGTGCTCTCCTAAATTAGCTTTTCAGGAGGGGGGGAAAAAAAAAAAAAAAAGAGAACTATTTTCAATTAAGTTGTGATTGGAAGCACTTGATGTGAAATATGTAGAGGAACATGTGACTTAAGGTATTTTTGCCATAAATCACTTGTTCTTCACTTTTTTCCCCTCTGTTACCTTAGAATTAATCTGGTTTTTGACAGGGAATTTTATCTTGAAATGACTGCATGAGTTGTGGAAAAAGTGTTGTGATGCCTGTGCTAGCTAAGTGCCTGCCGCAGGCTTTCCTCACCGCTTCCTGTTAAGTCTTGTCTTTCGAGACATTCAAAACTCTGCTGAAACCTTTTTTTTTTCCGTATAAATGCCGCTACAGGCAAAATCAGATTTTATTTGAAGGAAAAAACAAGCAAAAAGCTTGACACTGATGGCTCCTCGGTTCCTCTCAGCCGCTTTAAGCAAAGCAAAAATTCACCCCTGTCCTGCCGCGATGGTCTGCATTTCTCTGTTTCTGGTCTGAATTTCTCTGTTTCGAGGATCCTGGAGATTCAATTTTAAATGTAAATGCAGTCTGATGTCAGTTGTTTAAATGTTTTCCCTTGCTAATGGTGCACGAAGAGGACAGTTAAAGTGCCTGTACTGATTCCAGTTCCACTAATGGTTTGAAGCGGAAACCTAAAACCTGGTGTAGTAATTACCGAAAGGAATGCTTGGGGGTGGGGGCGCCGGGAAAACCGAGTCTGAATCTTGGGAAAACGTGCGATTTAGGGAAAGGCGGTTCCAGCTTCAGCCAGGGCTTGTCTGCCCTCACTGGGACGTGCAGCAGGCTGGACACGGGCCGTGCTGGGCAGCCCCTGGTCCAGAGGGGCCCTCCTGGGTACCCCCGCCCTGCTGGGGCCGGGCAGAGGGTCTGGACCTGAGCTGGGGTCCCGGAGGAGTTTGAGCAGCATCACGGTGACAGCCCCTGGCTGCCGAGCACGCCCGAGCCTTTTTATTAATGCTTAAATCAGTAGGTGGTAGACAGTTCCTTAGAAACAGTGGAAACAGTTCAAGGTGGTATTTTCCAAGAGGGATTAAGAGCACTCAAACAGTTAATTAAACTCCCTAAAAAAAAAAAAAAATAGGGTCGCTGTTTAGTAAAATTTGTCACAAGCCCGTGAAAGTAAAAACTGGGAGTGATTTATCCTGAAGTGCTCAGTACTTCAGGAGGGTGTCTAAATGAAATGCTGGCCGGGGGCCAGAGATGACAAAACCATCCTAGTAGAGAAGATTGCTTGGCTCGGGCTGGGGCTCGGGCTCCGCCGGGGCAGCGGCTCCAGGACAGCCTTGCTGCATTCCCAGGATGGTTCAGAAAATGCACATTCAATTATTTGGGGTTTCAGCCAAATTGAGCAACCCAGATGTGTCTGCATGACACCGATGGCTGCAGTGGTACCTCGCACCTTGAGAAGGTCTGCTCACAGCCAAGTTCTTCCCTTGTCCCAACCTCTCTGTGCCAGTTTTCCTTGTTATTTGCCCAGTATACTGCAAATAGTCAGCATAATCCAGCCTAAACGCACCCCTTTGGCAGTTCCATGTTTAGGATGCACAGGGCTGCTGTTGAATTTAAATGCACATGGGAGGGCTCTTGTATGTCTGGGTTTTGAGTTCAGTGAGTTCTGGCTTTTGTAGAGAAAGGCTTCCGTTAAAGGAAAATACTGAAAAAACCCTCACTTTAATTCATCGAAAGGTCCTTCTAATAATCAATTTCACAAGATAACGCAAAAGTCATGAAATAATTTGGGTTGAAAGGGGCCTGCAGGATCATCTAGTTCCAACCATCTGCCACGAGCAGGGATGCCACTCGTGGACCATGGTTTCAACTAAGTCCATAAACTGTTACTGAAGATTTTTGTGCTAACAAGACAAGCTGCAGTGCCCCTGTGTTTGGTAGAAAAGGTCCCTGTGATGCACTTGTCCATAGTTCTGGCTCCTGTGGGTAATTGAACTGCAGTTGATTTACTTTTTGTCCGCCCACAGGTACAAAGCAGTGGCACCTGATAAATCACCTGCAGCCTGAAACTTCTTATGACATCAAGATGCAGTGCTATAACGAGGGAGGGGAGAGTGAGTACAGCAACGTGATGATCTGCGAGACCAAAGGTGAGGCTGTGGGGCCGAGCCGAGGTGGCCTTTGGGATGGGAAAGATCCGCTGGGGGAATTTTTGTGCAGCACAAAAGTCAGCTGCGATGATGACCATAATTTTCTGGAATGTTTCCGAGGATTGTTTTGTCTTCTGAAGCTGGGATTGTTTTGAACATATGGAAAGTGATCCGTTGCACTCCTGAGGCTCTCAGCAGAGCTCTGCAGCTTTGCCTGCCCTCAGAGATAGCGCTGCTGCCTCTGCGGTGCTGATGGCCTCTCCTCAGGAGACAACCATGCGCCTGAAGATGACAGAATTGATTTGTATGTCTGTTTTATGTCTTCGGGGCTCTGTGACACATTGTATAAGTGCAGACCACAGCAATTGATGGCTGTGTTGGCTGCCTCCATCCCTAATCCTGCATGCCTCTGGCACAAAGTTTGTACTGTTCTTGGGAAGTGTCAGATATGGCAGTCACATTTATTTTGCAAAGAATTCCTGTCTCCTTTAATCTCTAAAACCAAGTAAGGCTGTAAAGGGAAAATGCAGACAGTAAACTTCAAATGCAGTGCTATGAAAAAATGTTGGAAAAAAAAAAAGAAAAAAGCCCTCTGGGAGCGGAAGCATCAAAATTCAGCAAAGTGAGTAGTGAAACCTTTGAAGGAAGGAGTAGGAGCTGCAGGGCTACAAGGCTGTGCACACAGTTGGTCTCCCTCCTGCAAGGAACATAACCTTCTTCTCTAATTTTAAAATGGGTGAGATGTAATCTGTCATTCACACTGCCTCTTCCTTAAAATTTTATCGCCCCCAGGCTTATAAGGGTGACCCAGCTTATCCAACATACCTGCATGGAGGTGTTTGTATCTCTCTGACCAGCTTCATTCCTAAGCCAGGCACCTCTTTTAGGTTTTTAGTGTCAAATGAAATAAATCTGAACTGTGGTGTACTGGAAACAAATGTAAATGCAATTCCTGGGTTAAAACAGCATCTCATTTTCAGTGATTTTCTGTTTTTCTCTTGGTTGATCTTCAACTGTGTGGTTTGTAAAAGGGGTTACCAGGGTTCACATCAGATAAGAGTAGGTCATCTGGCAGACCCTGGGCGAGAGAAACGAGTGTTGTGGTTTTACCTGACCTCAGAAGTGGAAAGATTTGCGCTTTTTCAAGTTGAGAGTTAGAGCAGTTGCAGCCACGGGTACCTCGAGTGGCTCGTTAAAGTTCCAGTGACCTCAAAGAGCGGGTGAGCAGGCAGGATAATCACCAAGGCAAACAGTTATTACCCAATAGGAGTTGGCATTCTCATTGTAGGATTTAATATTGACTTGGAAGCTTTCTTTGCAAGGCATTGGGACTCCGACTCAGCAATAATTATTTTCATTTCATGATGAGAAAACACATTTAGAAAATGCATTTAGGGGATGTACACATGCTTGTCTCTACTCATCCAGTGAAACGCATGCCAGGAGCGTCTGAATATCCAGTGAGAGACCTGAGCACGCCACCCAACCCCCCCGAGCGGGCCGGGGGCAGCGGGGCCGTGCCCGCCAGCGGCCCCGTGCGCAGCAGTGACATGCTGTACCTGATCGTGGGCTGTGTCCTGGGGGTCATGGTCCTCATCCTCATCGTCTTCATCGCCATGTGCCTCTGGAAGAACCGGCAGCAGAACGCCATGCAGAGTGAGTGGCCGTTGGTTTCATGAGGAAAATATTACCAGAGTAAAATGAGGAACGTCCATGCTGTGGTTTATGGATGGGAAGCAGTTTCCTGTTAGGAGCCAGCTTGTGTTTCTGTAGAGACTTGTACTTCAGGTGTGCCTTAGGTGCAGACTTGGGTTTTTAAGAGCAGCAATGTCTCCATTTCTTCACACTGATACTTCCCTCTCCTGCTGCATCTCTGGACAATTGTGCTGCAGTTTCACCCAGAGAATGGTTTGGGAAAGGCCTGGGTAAAGTTTCTGCAGTTTGTGTTTAACTTTAAGTCCCTGCATAGGTCTCTGATGATTGCAGAGGTAGAATGTATGTAATCATAATCACTTGTTAAAATTGTGGACAGTTAAACCCTGGATCTCTCCCTTTCTTGAGTGCATCTGGAAAGAAAGAGAACTTGCAGATCTAAGACAAATCCCTTTTTACTTCTTAGTCCCTGCACAATGAGATGGCATTCAATGGCCAAATCTTCCAGAGAGGTGTTAATAAGGAAAAGCTGTTCATTGGCAAGCAGGAGCCTGGAGCAGGAGCTTTGCAAGGTGCTCTGCACCCACAAACAACCCAGAGCCAGCAGAATCTCTGCACTGGCCTTTTCTTCTCCTTGTGCATAAATCAGCCTTGCTCTTGCCATGGCCTGTGGTTATTTTTAAATGTTCTTACTCTCCTACAGAGAGAAATGAAACAAAATTTCTTGCAAGATAAGAATGTCTTCAGCTGCAGCCCAGAGAGATCTTCTGGAAGCAGCTTATAGCAGATATAGCAGAGGGGCTGTTGGTGATACAAAAGGCTTGGTTTTAGGATGCTCTTGTTGTGATTGACATCAGCCAGGTCCTTCCAGACCAACATTTCTGGTCTGCTCTCCAGGATGTGGCTGTTTTCCATGTCTACATCTGTATGCTAAGCAGTTGGATATCAGAGTTAGTTCACAAAAGCTGGAGAAAGGAAAAATAAGCTTCTTTATTTTTAGGGATGCTCGTGTAGCTTCTCATTTAGCAATAAAAGTGCTTTCAGTAAAAATGTCTTTTGCAGAATACGACCCTCCTGGCTACCTCTACCAAGGGGCAGATATCAGCGGGCAGATGATTGAGTACACGACCTTACCCGGGACGAGCCGAGTCAACGGCAGCATCCACGGAAACTTCCTCAGCAACGGCCTCAGCAATGGCTGTCCCCATGTCCATCACAAAGTTGCCAATGGTGTCAATGGGATCATGAGTGGAGGAGGAGCAGGACTGTACCCAGGGCACACCAACTCCCTGTCCAGAACACATGTGGACTACGAACATCCCCATCACCTTGTGAATGTAAGGTCCTACACCGGGTGGGAGGCTCAGCCCAGACCTTGGGATTCATTCAGGGGCTGTGGAAGCAGGCTTAATTCGGGTGGGGGAATACTCATCCATTAATAACAGCCAGTTCCACTGAATTCCTTATCCCAGAGGAAGCAACTGGGCTGATACTTGTGATACAAACATCATGGTTTTCATTTGAGAATATCAGATGACAGCAAGAATTCCACTTACTCTGGGAAATCTGCCTCTACCCTCCTCCTAACAGCATGTAAGCTCTGAGAATGCCTCAGTGCTGGGCTGAGATACTTTACTTGTACATATGGTATTTCTCAATCTCCAAGTTAAATACATTTAATTATAGCTGCTTATTCTGCAGCTTTATGGATCACCCGTTTTTCCCCCACCTGTTTCAGATCTGTAACTCTGAGCAATGCTATTAATTATGGCAAAGCACGAATGGCGCAGGAGGTTCCATGGAATGAAGTGCCCCATACATCTTGAACTGCAGCAGAGCAGTAACGCTGCTTTTTTTTTTTTTTTAGTCCCCTGTTTGTGACTGCTGAGACAGGCTCATTTTTTGTTTTGAAATTGAAAATAAAATTAAAAACCAATTTCAGTCTGCGATCCAGCCTTTGTATGCTGTGGAAAAATACTTAATTTGCTGAAACGTGTCCTGTTTCCAAGAGAGAATAATGATTTCATTATTGTCTATGGAAACAGATGGCTTGCATTCAAACTTACTAAACTTACTCAAAACTGTGAACATTGCCCAGGAAAACTGAAAGAAAAAGTTCAAAAGTCTGAATAACCCATGCTGTTTCTGGAGAAAAAAAACGGGTCTATTGTTTGTGTTGGTAATTGAGCACAAGCACTTCATTTTATTGAACAACAAATTAGCACTTACACAGTAGTTGCCACTTCAGTTCCTCCAGTCTGAGTCCAGACCAGTCAGTTCTTCACCCCATTCTGTCCTCGGCCTACCCATGTAGCAAGAAGAGCCCACTTTTGGTTGTTTTCAAGAGCAACCAAGGCCCAAACTGGTTTTTTTTGACCTGTCCAATGTCCTAGTGGGTGAAACTCTCCAAAAATCTCCAAGCCCTCAGGAAGGGAACATTTGCAGTGCTCAAAAGCTTGGTTGGGAGAAAGATTGAGAGTTTGCATTATGTTTTGTCCCTCCCATTTTTATTTTTCTGGGGGAAAAGAAGGAAATACATGTGTGATGACACAGGTCTTGGTTCCTGGAGCTCCTCTGTGCCATAAGGTGTCCACCCAACGCCTCTGTCTTGCTGGGAACAGGTGACAGGGGTTGAGCTTTTCTTTCCCCACTCCCTGTTGTAGAAAGTTTGAGTCACGCGATGTCACAGGATCTCTGCCCATGGAGAAGGGCTGGGACTGGCACGTGGGCGAGGCTAGGCAGAGGAACAGGATGTTCTGATCCTTGTTAGGTTGCTCTTTATTGTTTCAATGATTGGGTTAAATGAGGAAGGGAGAAGCTGGCCAGGATGGCAATCAAGACTAATTAGGCATTTCCTCAGTGCTCCCTATCCCTCAAAAACTTCAGGATAAGCTCTGTTTTTTCAAAAATAAGGATTGCTTGAAGTTCCCTAGCGCTTGAGCTTC
Organism: Nicator chloris; assembly: GCA_013400495.1. Lineage (NCBI taxonomy): Eukaryota > Metazoa > Chordata > Aves > Passeriformes > Pycnonotidae > Nicator > Nicator chloris. The sequence goes on from WAAE01021523.1 coordinate 405,412, forward strand.
CAAAAGCCAGGGTGAGCCTTCCCAGCCTGGCTCCCTCCTGGAGCCCAGTGCAGGAGCCTGGCTCTGCAGCCCTGTTGGAGTGGCTCCTGCATCACTGTCTGCCTGGTCCCTAACAATGAGGTATGTGTTAATCTGGGCATTTCAACTGGCTTGTAATGGCCCTGTTAGCCAAAACCAACAACACAAAATCCCTCTCACCCGGAGTCATTGCTGGCTGAGGAATTACCCCATCTGTACAAATACTAAATGGTTCAAAAATCAGTGTAGTGAAGTAAACTGATCTAATCAGAGTAATTACAGGAAAGTGGGATGGGTTTGTATGTGACATCAGCCCTCCAGATTTAATCCTCTGTCTCTCTAAACAAGCTTTGCGTGCTAATGAATTAAGCAATTCGCTTTCGTGTCTGTCATCAGCGTTAAAAATAAACATATTTACAGTGTGTTTATTAAATTAAACCTCAGCATACTAAGCTGAAAACAGACCAGGGAAATGACCACATACTTGTCTAAGCTGCAGTTATTTACTTTTCCCTGACACACACACTGGCAAAGCCCTCCCCTGGCCTTTGGACAATCGCTCAGTGTTGCTGTGCCACGTACAGCCTGGAGCAGGGCATCGATAATGGGATCGGAGGAGGGAAACTGAGTCAGAGAGCTCTTGGCTGTCCCAACAGTGATTTGATTTCTGATTATTTGTTATTAATCCTTCCTGCTGCAGGGTGGTGGGCTATACACGGCAGTGCCGCAGGCTGACCCCTCGGAGTGCATCAGCTGCCGGAATTGTCGGAACAATAACAGGTGAGAAATAACCTGCCCGGAGAACAGCCCTCCCTCTGTGTGCTGGGGTGGAGCTGGGCCTGACAAAAGCTGACAGCTGGAGTCCTGGCTGGCACAAGGAGCTCCATGGTTTACCTGGAGAGCAGTTGAGGATTGTCCATAGGATAGACTAAAACAAGTTGTTAAAGCCCCAGAGCTCACTTTCCTCAACATGCTCCTCTGATGCTCTCTAGGAAGTGAGGCAGGTTGGGCATTGGATTTTTAAAGAAATCCATATTTCCTGTGTTTTCTTCAGTTTTGAGATAACAGAATCATTCCATATGGAGCTTGTCAAATCGGATTTAATTGGTCTTCTATATTTTACACTTCCTGACATTCCCTTAAGAGCACTAACCAACTCGCCCCTTTGCCTTCACAATGCTATTCTTTGTAAAAGATGGGATTTGAAGTTCTTGAGGCCTTCAGGAAGACATTGACCAGCCATTGTCAGAGTGGAATACTTTTTTTTTCATGGGTAAAAGGATTCTTTTAGAATAAGAGAAAATCTGTCTTCTGCATTGTAGCTGGGAGTCGTAAACCTAATAAAAGTTGACAAGTTTTCACTTTTGGAATTATTATCCTCCTAGGCTTCTGGCTAAATCTCTGGTTATTTTGATCATTAGAAGTAGGACTGAAAGTCAGACAAGCTGGGCTGCTCTGACTAGGAGGTTCTGGGCTTTTTTTTCAATCATACTTTGATTTTTCAGTATTGTTAAAATCTTCAGCTGCCTTTAGGTGTGCATCTAGCTAAGCTGAGTTGAAATTAATCATAGAATCATTGAATATTCTGTGTTGGGCCCACAAGCATCCTCGAGTCCAACACCTGTCGAACAACAAAGCTGGTGTTGAAGGCAGAAAACACATTCACTTCATTTTCATAGTTTTACTTTTTAAAATACCACTTATAATGAGCTTTGAATCCTTCTTCCTTCCATAAATAAGTGTGTGACTGTGTAAGGCTGACAAGCTGCTGCTTGCAGGTGGTACTGGGCACGCCTTGCCTGGCCCAGTGTCCCTGGCAGGTCTCAGGAAAGCCCAATATGTTCCCTCACACAGCAATGCTGTGATTTCGAGCAGGCTGTGCAGCAACTCTCACCAGGATGTCTGAGACTCACTGTAATTTGGAACATGCCATACGTGTTACACTGTAATTAAGAGCTTGCTTCCGGTTTTAAACACATTTAGTTTTTTATTTGCTCTTTTTTTTTTTCCCCCTAAGAAAGCAAGGGAAAGAGTTCCATCCTCTGCAACAGCACTGCTCCTCCCAGACAGGTCATCAGCAGGGCCTGAACTTTGAGTTTTCACAGCCTCATTCTATATTTGACTGCTTGATAGAGAAACAATTTGTCCCTTACAGCTGCCTTGCCCCGGAGGGGATCATTAACCTCAGTTTGGCAGGGAGCTGCACAGCAGGGACCGCTCCGTTCCTGTCCTGGCGCTGGGGGAATGGAAAGAGGACATGGGAGAGGGGACTGGAGAGGACCAGAACGTGCCTCAGCATTACACCAGGGAGCTGGATCTATGGCCAGGGTGAGGAGGAGGAAGAGGAGGAGGAGGAGGAAGGCCTGTTGGGTTAGTGCAGTCAGCTCAGTAGGTTTTGGCAAGTGGGAATTTGAGGCTGGATTGTTTTCCCCATTTTGTTCCACCTCATTGCACAGGTGAGGGCTGTGCCCCTGACCCGGTCTCTGTTGGTGGAAAGAAAACCTGTTCCTCATCCCACCCTGGAATCATGTGCTGAAATCAGGCAGTTCCCTCTGCACCCCCCGTGGCAGGAGGGCAAGGGAGGTTCAGGTGGACACACCTCTGGCAGGGTGTGCCAGATCAGCAGTGTGGCCTTGGTGCCAGGAACTCCTCACTGACCCATTTCCACCAAATGCCTAGAGCTGTTGCTGATTTGGGGTGAATGTAGCAGTTACGTGAATTGTGACCACGTGCAAATGAATCCTAAAGGTTCAGCATTATTTCATAGCTGTTTTCAGCAATAGCCATCTCGGAACAGGTTTTATTATTCCAGTGCTGAAATCCCGGGGTCCTCTGTTTAAATTAGCACTTTATCCCTCATAGCTGCTTGTGGAGCCTTGCCAGACAGAGAAGCTGCTGAAAACTGGAGACCCACTTCACTATTGTGGACAAAGACTGTGGTTGACAGGATTGAGAATTGATCTTTTTCTTCTCTTGTGCCTTTGTGTTAAAGCTCTCAAGATACCTGACATTTGCAGAGGAATTTACACTTTTGCAGATCTCTCTCCTCTGCAAATTCACTGTATTTTGATCAGAAATCTGAAATGCACAATTCAAATGTAGGAACATCAGTTTGTTTTTCCAGCTTTTTCATCTAAATTATTATTTTTTTAGATTATAGTTTAGCAGGGTTTCAGTATTAAGAATTGATGGAAGATGTGTTTTCCACAGCAGGGATTTTACATCACTCTTGCTCCACACTCTGCTCTGGATATCCCCATGGCTAGCTTCCATCAAAATGTGGTTATTGAAGCTTAGAAGGCTGAACTGCTGTGTTGAAACATCCTTCAAGCTCTTAGAATAATACAGAGAGCTCCACTGACCTGTGTATCTTTAAGAAGAAACCCCCAGAAACATGCAAACTCAAACATTTAGATGGGTTTCTCTGAGCCTTTTTTTCTAAATAATAAGTGAGTGCAGTCAAAACCTCTGCGGAGAGAAAGGCAAACTAATAAATGGATTTGTTTGAGGGCCAGATGTGTTTCATGTGGATTCTCCAGTGGCTTCTGTGGTATTTTGGTACTTGGAATAATGATTTTGGAGGCAGTTACAGGAGCAGAAGGACAAAATAGGAGAGTGAAGGTTGAAGCTTAGTGCTGCTCCATCCTCACAGCTTTTGAGAGTGGAGCAGGCATTTGTCCTGTTCTGGCTTTGCAGGTGAAGCATCTGCCAGAGGGGAAGCTCACTACAGTTCGTCCTCTGACCAGTTTCTTTGTGTTGTTGGGTGTTTTGTTGCTCCTTCAGTTCCAGCAATATTGATCCCAGGTTTTCATCAGGTTTCAGGTATAAACTGAGGCTTTAGGCAGAGCTGTAGGACAGGTCCCTCCAACATGATGGTTTCCCTTATTGCCATGACTTTTTTAATGGCATAAAAGTGGTTTCTGGGACTTGGGCAGGACTTAACTGAGACTGCCAAGCTTAACATGTCCTGGTTTTAAACCCTTCTGAGCTCACTGCTGGGCTGCTGTCAAGGCCAGCTGCTGGCTGCTGCCCTGGCACTGCTGGTGTCCCAGTCCATCTTTCCTCCTTTTCCAGCAATTTTTCATCTGCTCTGCTCAGTTTTGGTCCAGAATCAGTCTGGAACAGCACATGGTGCTACTTGCTGAGCCAGCAGCTGAGCAGGCAGGTCCCAGGGATCAATTTTTGCATTTACAAATGCCAGCCTTAAACAGCCCCAGGGATGATATATAGCAAGTGCACTGGGCTGGTCCCTGTGAGCAAAGCAGGTGAGAGATGGGTTTACATCTGGTAGGAAGGAAAGAGAAGGGTGCTCAGAGTTGTATCTGCACTAGCACATAAGGACCTGAAGCCTGTTCAGCCTTCACAGGAGCATTTTGGGATGTCATCGGAGGATGTGAACACTCTCCATCCTTATTTCCATGCATTTATCTGTGGATCCATATCTGTCCTGCACCACATAACAAGGAGCATTTTGGCATGTAGTTTCTCAAAGTTTGTAGTAGCTGTGAAAGTGAAGCTTTTATTTTTGGGGTAGTTACAGCTTTTTTATGTAGGGATTGTTTATATAAATGTTCCCCGAGGCCACATTGTTCGTGGCACGGCAAGCACTGAGGTGTTTTGCCTTGTGCCACAATGGTATGTGTGTCAAAGTCCTGCTTCTTTTTGTTTAAAGCTTAAATGCCTCAGCTGTAACAATTGATTCAGCACTTTAACTTCAGTTCCACAGCTTTACACAGCTATTACAGGGCCACAATCTGACTTACATAGCAGAAAGGTGGGGTTGAAGTTGCTATATTGCATCTATTTTTCTAATTTGCATTCATTCCAGTAACACTTTGTATTTATTTTTCAACGTACTTAAGTGTGCTGCTTGGGTTTCAAATTTGAGCTCTTTATCTTGGCAGTGAAAACATGTTTTATGGAGTTGCTTTGATGGAGAAATGGACTCACAAGTCAGGTCATTGGGTCTCAATTGATGGGGGAAGGAACTGAGCGTGTTTTGAATGCTTTCAGCTGTCTGCTGGGAGAAAAAAACTACTCAATCCTTTTCTTAATGTCAGAATCACTCCACAAATATATTTAAAACTGATTTGACAAATGCTCTGATTGTTGATGTGGTAAAACTCTTAAAAGTTGCAGGGGGAAGAAGAATGGGAGGAAGAAGCTGCTCTGAGTAACTTTGGCCTCTGTCCCTCCCACAGGTGTTTCACCAAAACCAACGGCACTTTTGGCAGCAGCGCGCTGCCCCTCGTGCCCCTCGGAGCCCCTTTCCAGCAGGACGGTGTGGAGATGAAGCCCCTGAGCCCCCACGTGATGGTGGCCATGTGCCTGGCCTCGGCCACCCCCGAGTGCAGTGCCCAGCTGGAGGAGGACGGCAGGGAGAGCACGGAGCAGCCCCCAGCACAGCATCCCTGCTGTCGGGAGGGCATGAGCCAGCTCTCTGTGGATTGCATGGACGGTGAGGCATCCCACAGAGGATAGCACCTGGCTGGGAAGCTGGGAATATTCTGTAGGACATCTGTAGGGAGTGTAATTTATTGCAGAGAAGGCAGTAATTAAACCCTTGTAAGAGCAGGCTTGGAGGAAAGTGAAGTGTCCCGCCTTTCCCATCATGGAAAGCAGGAGCAGTGCTTCTCCATGCCTGGTTCTGTCATGCCCTTGTGATTGATGCCTCTAAAAAGGGCTCATTGAGCACATAAGGAGGCCGTGAGTGATGGATACTGCATCCACAGCACACCCATTGGCCCTGACACAGGACACACAGGCATTCCAGAGCCATCCTGGAGGCAGGAACTGGCACAGGGAGGGTCCTGGTCTCTGTCGGTGGAAAGAGAACCTGTTCCTCATCCCACCCTGGAATCATTGCAGCCTGTCTGCTGAAATCAGGCAGTTCCCTCTGCACCCCCCGTGGCAGGAGGGCAAGGGAGGTTCAGGTGGACACACCTCTGGCAGGGTGTGCCAGATCAGCAGTGTGGCCTTGGTGCCACAAATTCCTCACGGGCCCATTTCCACCAAATGCCTAGAGCTGTTGCTGATTTGGGGTGAATGTAGCAGTTACGTGAATTGTGACCACGTGCAAATGAATCCTAAAGGTTCAGCATTATTTCATAGCTGTTTTCAGCAATAGCCATCTCGGAGCAGGCTTTATTATTCCAGTGCTGGGCTGACCTCCTCAGTGTGAGCTGTTCGATACAGGTGCTGCATTGGGATAGAGCCTGTGCCCTGTGCTTGTGCCTGGCATGGTGGGAATGGGAATGAGCCTGAGCCCAAAGAATATCACCCACTGGAATTAAATTTGGGGCGTGTGAGTCTGTTGAGCTGATAGAGAATCTCCTGAAAAACCCGACACGACCGCCTGCCCTGCTCTTGCTTTGCAGGCGGCAGCTGTGTGCACTCGGAAACATCGAACCACATTTTGAGTTGGAGTCCCCTCATTCTTCAGCCTGTTTCCAAGGACTGTAAGGAAAAACCAGGATGGAGTTCATCCGGAGTCACCCTAAATGGTTCTGGGGACCTTTGTCAGCTCCAGCTGCGGGAAGCCTGAGGCAGTGACTGTTGTCCCCACTTAACGCCAGGAACTGCACCGCGGCATCGCTGAAAGGGAGTCACGGGGGGATGTTAAATATAACAGAGAGAGTCACTATTTATTTTTTGTAGTAGTGTCATATGAATGTATCTTGGTTTCAAAATGGTTGCCTTTTTATATTATTTATGCCTTGAAATCCCTTTGTTGTTGTTTTTTTTCTTCCCCCACACACCACAAAACTAGCCTGGTTATGTCTATAAAAAAGAATTGCAATAATATAATAATGAGGATGGGAAATGTGAAGTGTGTTTCCGTGGCAATTTACCAGCAGGACAAGCGCTTCTGAGGAGCCCAAGAGAGGGATTTAAGCAGGTCTGAAATGACCAACAGCTGCCACCTCCCTGGCAGCTCAGTGACATGGTACTTGAACTCTGCTTTCCATGAACACCTCCTGGCCTCTTTTGGTTTTTCTGGGAAGATCCTGATGAGGAAATAAGAAGATTAATAAAAAATATGAGCCTCGGTTGAGTCTGTCCTGTGCAGCGTGAAGCAGAACTTGAGTCAGTGACTCTGTCAGTAGGTGCTCAATAACCCTTCTGCAGAAGTACAGGTGGAAATCAGCCTGTCTCACTTTCCCACTCACAGAAGACAAAATCCAGTTCAACTCTTGGTTTGAGAGATTACTGACAGGTTGGAGAGCTCTGAAATGCAACCAGTCATGGTGAAGCAGCTCCCACCAGCCTTGGGCACGGCTGTCAGGAACCCACCCATCCTGGACACAGCACGATGGACGTGCTGCAACCTTAACTTCATGGCTTGGGTGGGTGTTTTAATTTTTCCTTTCCATATTTAATCCCAGTAAATAAACCAAACTGGTGCTTGCAAAACACTCTCTCCCCCCTCACAAGTCACAGTGCAAAGCCCCAGAAATGAAGCACAATTTACGGTTATGGCCACCCCGAGGTGACATGTACAGCCCAGAGCAGTGTGTCCCTGGCCAGTCTGGGAAGGGAGGGAGCTGTGCCAGCCTGGCTGCTGATGCTCCAAAGCCCTGGAGAGCTCAGGGCTACTGGTGCAGCTTCACCAGTCATAGGGTTTGGGGAGTGATGTCTGTGCGAGGAGGAAGCCCTTGAGATCTGCTTTGGTAGCAGCAGCTCTGTAGGCTACTCTGAGTGTTGGGATGGAGTTTTTTATGTTTGATGGAGTCCCAGAACAGTTTGATTTGGGAGAGATCTTAAAGCTCATCCAGTTTGACCTCCCTGCTGTGGGCACGGACACCTTCCACTATGCCAGGCTGCTCCAAGCTCCATCCAACTTGGCCTTGGGCACTTCCAAGACTGGGGCAGCCACAGATTTTCTGGGTACCCTGTGCCAGGGCCTCACCACCCTCACAGGGAAGAATTTATTCCCAAAATCCCATCTAAACCTGCCCTCTGGCTGTGTGAAACCATTCTGCCTTGTCCTGTCATTATCTGCTTTATGAGAAATCCCTCTCCCTCCTTTTTATAAGTTCCCTTCAGGTACTTGAAGGCCACAATGAGCTCTCCCCAAAGCCTTCTCTTTTATTGCATTATTTGTGGTTATATTTATTCTTTTGCCTTTTTTTTTTTAGGTTTGTGCATCCTCCCAGCTAGAGCTGCCTTGTTCCAAAGTTCTCTACACACCATGAACTTCACACCCATGGGCTTTGGCTGCCACGTACCCCAGAGCCACCACAAATCTCCCTCCTCCCTTTTTGTTTATCTTGTCCTCACAGCCTGGATTTTCCTTTTGCAGAACCTGTTGCAAGGCTTTCCCCTTTTCCAACAGAGATTGGCAGGGGAGTGGTTGGAATTTAACTCCGGCTGCTTCATTTTCCCCAAACACTGAAATTCAACCATGGTTTTAAACAACCTTGCTTAAATCTCCCCTGTATTGTGGGTATGTCAGATAAAGTCGCTGTGTTTTCCAGAGAAGCTGTAATATCCCTTTGGAATGTGTTTGGAAGTGATGGTTTTGCAGGGGCTTTGGGTAGGGTTTGTATTTCTGGGGGTGGTTCGAGAAAGGGATTAGTGCTGCTTTATGGCTGGTGTGGGGATTGATACTCTGTGGGCACTGATCAAGGTTGGTTCGTGTGGCTTGATACTTGCCAATGGGTTATTATTAACCAAATACAGGAGAAAATGGCCCAAGGTGCCCTTGTTTGTACACACACCAGAAGATGAGGACTCAGGAAAGCTGAGAACTGCCTGACACTTCCCTGCTTCCCTTCGTGCTTGCACCAATGCAGGGAAAAGCCATCTCCAATCACTATTTTTAACCTCCTGCGGTTTGACCTGAAATTGGGGAGTTTGGGGTGAAGATGAGGCCCCTTCCCACAAAAAGCTTTGTGGCTGTTTTTGAACCACAGAAGCCTCAGCACAGTCCCAAAGGAGCATCCCCAGTCGATGCCAGCCCTGGGGCTGAGACCAGCACTTCAGCCCTCGGGCTTTTTTTTTTTTTTT
>WAAE01021523.1:414474-465302 GCA_013400495.1 Nicator chloris
TTTTTTTTTTGCCGTCGGTGAGAAACTATTTATTGTAGCCTAAATATTTATTTTAGCTGCAGCAGTAACTGCAGGCCCGAGGCTGAGCCGGAGGGGCTTTCGCCGGGTGCTGCATTTGGAGCCGGCTGCCTCCCAGCCCGACGCGGCACAGGTGAGTGCTGCCGTCCAGTGGTGTGGAGAGAGGAGGAAAGGGAAATAAAGAGCAAAAGCCGGAGTGGTCACGGTGTCGCTGTCACGGTGATGGTGACATTAACTGGTGGGTCATCGGTGGTGCCTGGTGCTCCCGAGAGCGGCTCTGCAAGGGGTGGGGGAGCCCGAGTGCCACCAGCTGGATCTGCGTCAGCGGGGCAGGTGGCTCAGCCCTCAGCTTGCCCCAGTACCTGCTGCTGTGCTGGGGGCAGACGAGTCTCCCTGTGCTGGTGCTGCTTCGGCACCTGCTGCCATGCCGAGGACAGACGAGTCTCCCTGTGCTGGCCCTGCTTCCTCGTCCCCGCCTGCGGCTGCTTCAGCATCCTCCGCTGTGCCCACAGGCTCCTGGGCGCCAGGACCAGCCCTGGGGGGACACGCGGGTCTCGCTGGTGCCCGGGCACGGGAGCAGTGGGGGCAGAGGGATTTGGGCACTCACGTGCGGAAGAGCAGGTCGTGCAGCCCTGGGGAGACAGATGGGTGTGAGGTGTGGATGTCAGGGATGGAGCTGTGGCCCCCGATGAGCCCCCGCAGCTCTGGCACTCACGTGGGAGGGTCTCCCGGTGGCGGGCGATGCAGTGCACGGCCAGGAGCGATGCTGCGGTGGCCACCAGCATCCCGACCACCGCCGCCCCCGTCACCGCCGGGTAGGCCTCGAAGGGAGGCTCGGCTGGAAGAGAGCAGAGGGAACATAGCAGGGAGCAGGGACGGGCAGAGCCCAGAAAGGAAGGCCAGGGAAGGTGCGAGCCTGTGCCTGGAACCTACTGACGGCTGCTCACACTCGGCTCCTCAGCTCCACCAGGATGGAAACGCTCCCCTTCTCCACTCAACCCTCGCTCTGCCCCCACGGAGCAGCAGCCCCTGCCCACTTCACCTGGCGTCTGCACCTCGGAGGGATGCCCGGCCGTGCGGTGGTTGACGGCCAGGACGCGGAAAGCATAGAGCACCGCGGGGTCCAGCCCCCCCAGGCGCCGGTCGCGGGAGTGCGGCTCGATGTCGCCGGCGGCTGTTTCCCAGGGGCTGGGGGGCTGCCGGAGGGGCTTCTTGGTTTGGCGCCGCTGCACCACGAAGCCGGTGAGGTTGCCGGCGCCCTGCGTCCGCCACTCCAGCCGCACCTCGGTGCGCGCCCGCGTGTACCGCAGCTTACTGATGGTGACGTTGGGCGGGGCTGGGTACCCTGCGGCGAGATGGCACCCGGCAGGAGGGGCTTGATGCCCCCAGCCCACCCTTGCCATCCGTCCCAGGACTCACGGTCCACGCGGAGGCGGACGGGGAGGCTGGCGGTGCCCACGGCATTGGTCGCGGTGCAGCGGTAGATCCCGCTGTCCCCCGGCCACTCAGCATCCCGGACGGTGAGGTTGACCCACGCTTCTCCCTGCTCCAGACGGTACTTGGCCAGCCCCGGTGTCACCTCCCGCTCTTTTGGGTCGTACCAAGCCACTGTGGCACCGAGACTGGCACTGCTGCCACGTTGCCGGCACGCGAGCTGTGCCTCGCCGCCCTCCAGCACCGCCACCTCGCTCTCTGCCTCCAGCTCGGGGACCTCTGCTCGGCGACAAGAGGGGACAGTATCGTCGGGGACGTGCCACCCCGCCGTGGCACGGTGGGAGCACTGGGGACCAGCTTACCCAGCCTCAGGCGGCACTCGGCGGCAGCGGCCCGCAGCGGGTGTGCGGCCACGCAGACGAACTCCCGGCCCCCCAGGCTGCCGTCGGTGCTCAGCACCAGCACGGCGGTGGAGGGTGCGGGGTCGCCCAAGGTCCGGCCCGCACTGTCCCGCCAGCGCAGGGTGACGAGCGGCGTGCCCCCCTCCCACCGGCACCGCAGCATCACATACTCGTCACCCTTGGTGGCCGCCGCCGCGCAGGTGGGGCTGCCAGACGGGACCCCTGTGGGATGGAGCGGCGTCAGAGTGGGGCACGGCCATGCCGTGCCAAAGCACCCCCAAAAAGGAGACACATCCCCCCCCCGCGGCGAGGGGGGTTTGGCAATCCCGGCTGTGCCACAGCGTCCCCCGTTTTGGAGCAAGCTGGAGACAATGAAGGTCCCAGGAAAGGCAGCAGTACCCTGGGGTGCCCATCCCATGGTTTGGCCACGGGACAGGATCATTTCAGCTCTGCTGTGACACCAGGGGGTCAAAAAGGGCGTTGGGGGCAGATGGGCACATTGTCACTCACACAGGGTGGTCCCACATGCAGCCCCCAGTGGCAGCGCAGGGTGGGAGGCCAGGCAGGAGAAGGAGCTGCCGTTCCTGGTGGCTGCCCCTGACTGGATCCTGGTGGCCATGGAAAAACTGGTCCCCATCAACCCCTCTTCCTCCTCCTCCTCCTGGGGGCCCACCCAGCGCAGCCGGGCCAGGGGGAAGCCCCCCAGCCAGCGGCACCGCAGGGCCACATCCCGCTGATCATCGGAGGCCAGGGCAGAGCAGCTGGGGCTCCCGGCTGGTGGATCTGCCAGAGATCATCGGCACTGGGGGAGAGTGAGTGTTGCCCCCCAGCCCCACCTCAAATTGCCCCTCCCACACACATCCTCACCAGGGAGCTGCGCTGGTCCGTCTCACCCCGTGGGGACCTACCGGCCCCCCCCAGGGGTTACTTACAATAGACAGTGAGGATGATGGTGGCCTGGGTGCGAGTCTGCAGGTGGCTGTTCTCGGCCAGGCAGGTGTATGTGCCCGCCTGGGCGCGGGCAATGGCAGTGATGACGTAGGTCTGGCCCACGTGCACCTGGGAACCGTTGTGTAGCCAGACGTAGCGGCTGGGGGGGTTGGAGGGAGCCAGGCAGCTCAGCACCACGTCCTCCCGCTCGCCCGCCGAGAAGCCCCCCTGTTCAGGGGAGAAGGGCTCCACACGGATGGCCGGCTCATCAGGGCCATCTGTGGGGACACAGCACCCTTTAGACAGGGACGTCCCCACAGAGGGGACACAGCCCTCCCTGGGGCTTCCTCCCACTGGTGGGAAGCAGGGCAACAAAGGCCCCTTAGAAAGGATGCACGATGGGGGCTGTGAGCACACCATGATGCACGGTGGCCACGGATGCTAGAGAGGCATTATGCTGGTGGGGTGTATGATGGCCATGAATATGTCAAAGCAACAACAAGCCATACCATGGTGGCCATAGAGACATGGTGGTGGCCACAGAGGCATCACGGTGGCAGGATACATGATGTCCATGGGTGTTCCATGATAGCTATGGACATACCATGGTGGCAGGGTGCTCAGTAGCCATGGACAAACCATGGAGCATTGTGGTGGCCACAGACATGCTATGGATGTCACCAGCCCTGAAGATGCCCCCCCAGCTGGTGGCTGAGGGTCCCCCGAGGTGGGTGGCACCCAGGGCACTCACAGATGATGTCCAGGTAGACGGGGTCGCTGGTGTGGTTGTTGACCTCGTTGTGCACGGTGCAGATGTACCAGCCCGTGTGGCTGCGGTTGGCAGGTGTCAGCTGCAGTTCTGCCCTGGAGCCCCCCAGCCCCGCAGGGGTCACTGAGGGACCCCCCCGGGGCTCCTGGTGCTTCCAGGAGAAGCTCAGCGGCTCCGTCCCCTCCCGCACAGTGCACGTCAGGGCCACCGCTGCCCCCTCCGCTGCCGCCGCCGCCGTCGGCCGCACAAAGGGCTTGGAGACAGGAACTGGGGGCACCGAGTGTGAGCGGCCCCCACAGACATCAGAACTCCCCAGGGCCCACCCATCTCCCCTGCCCAGACAGATTGTTTGGCCAGTGAAGTGCCATAGCAGCCAGTGGAATGGCTAGTGAGGACACCTGCAGGCTAGTGAGGGGCACCTGGCTGTGGACATGAGTACTAGCTGGGATAGCTACTGGGACCACTTTGGGGTGGTGGGATGCTTGGGGCAAGGAAATGAATGGGGCTTAGTGGGCTGATATGTCGACTAGTAGGGGGCTACACTAGTTGGAGGCAAGGGAGGTTTGCTGGCTAATGGTGTCCTGTGGTGGCTAGTGGGGCTGATGGGTGCTATGTTGGCTCATGTTGAGCTACGTTGGCTGATGGGATGCTATATTGTCTAGCAATGTGTTATGTTGGCTAGTAGGATGCTTTGCTGGCTAGTGGCAGACTGCGTTGGCAAATAGGGTACCCCGCTAACTAGTGAGGTGCTTTGTTGGTGAATGGGGTACTACAGCTGCTAGTGAACCACCATGTTGGCTCGTGGGACTCTGCATTGGCTAGTAGGGCACTACACTGGCTTGTGCTACGCTTTATTGAATTGTGGAGCCCTTTGTTGGCTAGAGGGGTGTTTTGTTGGCCAGTGGATGGCTAGTGGGCAAGGGGCTGGGCTTGACCGCGATATAGGGCAGTGTGATGCTGGCTGCTGGTGGCCAGCAGGTCCCCCCAGGTTGGCCACAGCCAGGGACTTACCCAGCACACGCAGGAGGACGGCGGCATAGCCCACACGGAGCCGGCCCCGCTCTGGGAAGAGCCCCTGGCAGAGGAAGCGGCCCTGGGCGGCCACCCGCAGCTCCCGCAGCTCCAGCGTCCCGTTGCGCAGCGTCACCCGGCCCAGCATCCCCGTGCCAGGGGCCATGGCCACCTCCCTGCCCGAGCCCACTGCCACAGCCCGTGGGAGCCCCTCTCCCTGTGGCGTGAAGCTCCAGAAGACCACGGCCGGCGGGGCTGCGGCCGCTGGCCCACAGCTCATCTCCACCGCGCGGCCTCGCACGCCCGTGGCCCGCCATTCCTCGTAGGCCGCCTCGCCGGCCGCCAGCGGCTGCCCTGCCCCGGGGCAGTGCGTCCATCAGGCCTCCGCTCGCCCCCCACCCGGGAAACGCGGGGACGGGTCGGTGCTCACCCCCCGCCAGCGCCGGCAGCAGGCACAGGATCCAGGGCCCCCTCCAAGGCGGCGGTGCCCGGCCTCGCTCCATGGCGCCATGTCCAGCACCCGCACGCCGAAGCAGGGCTGCGCTCTCCGGCACGACCTGCTCTCCGGTTACCCCCAGGTAATTAAGCCCAGCCCTGATTAACTGTTAATTATTTATCAACCTGACAGCATAGGGGGAACCCGATGCCACTGCTGCCTGGGCCCCTGCAATCTCAGGGCTCAGGAGGGGTGCACCTGCTGTGGGAATGGCAGCGTCCTTGCATTCCCCTCAGGTGGGAACTTAATTCCTGAGTGTTCCCTCCTCCACACACAATTTATTTTTTTGGCTAAAGGAGGGGAAAATACACTGCCACTCCCTTGTGATCAAAGCTGAGGGGTTTGGAGCTGGGGAAGCCAGGCAAGGAGCAAGGTTTGATATTTCATCTCCCACTGTCTGCCACGCCCCAGACCATCAAACTTTCATAGGGGTGACTGTGCCGTAACGCAATGCCAGGGGGCTGGAGCAAACCAGGGGGGATTTGGGGCTGCACATGGTAAGGGGGATCATGGAACACCCAGCAGTCTGGAAAATTACCTGCCATCTCCCATCTCCTTCACTGATCCTTTAACTAGAATTCATTGCTTGTTACCAAAATCATACTGTTATTACCAAATGTGTGTGCTCCCCAGAGGTTTTGGGGCTCAAAATGCCCCGAAGGGTTAAAGCTGGCAGCAAGGAGCTGCAGAGCCAGGGCCAGGCCCCCTCCCACTACCACCAGGTCCTGCTCCCACTGCCACATGCCTCTGGCTGGGCTCTCATCATGTTTTGGTCGCTTTTTGGTCACTTTTTGTGCCCATTCAGGTTAGGTTTGGATAGGAATTTGGATGAGGAGAGCAGGGTGCCATAGTCAACCCGACAAATGACACCATTGTCAACACAGAGCTAATCAAACCCCCTCTGCGAGGGCTGATACATTTCAGAGAACTTTGGTAAAGAAGAAGCCACTGGTGATTACAAACAATTCCATTTATTAAAGATTAACAAAGGCACAAAGCCCAGTACCTGGAGTCCAACTTCTGTCCTCACTGCTGGGACCCCGGACACTTGGATTTCAGGCCCCTGGGGTCCAAACTCTCTCCTCTACTGATGGGATCCTGAATCTTGGATTTCAGACCCCCAGGGCTCCAAACTCTCTCCTGTACTCCCAGGACCCTGAACACTTGGGTTTTGCCCCGGGATCTGGGATGGCAGCAGTGGATTCCTGCTGCCACCTAGCGAGACAAGGTTCGCTCCAGCCTCTCCTCAGGCAACACAACAAAACTCAACAGCTTCAGGAGGATACAAGAGAACCGGGAAGTTTTCCCCTGTAACTTTTCCTCCTGTTTAGAACTAGAACTTGGATTTCGGAGAACAAATCCTTGCTGCTCATTCAGCTGCAAGCTTCTCCAGCTCGTCCATGTCGTAGGGATCCAGCTGCTTGATCGTGGTCTCTGTAGAAAGAGCAATTGTTGGGACGTGAGCGCAGAGTTTGTTCCCCTGAGCCGGTGTCTGCACCACCTGAGTGCCCCACACCAGCTGGGAAGCTCCTGGAGTGCTCACTGCAGCATTTCCTCTGCAGGGAAATCGACTGGGAGGAAGTGCAGGGGGAACTGGGTCAGCAGGGGAATCAGCTGGGAGAAAGCAGGAGGGGAACTGCATCAGGGCAGCAGCCATGGCACGGCACCAAGCGTAAGCAGCTGCTGCACAGCAGCAGCACACAGAGCTCAGCCTCTCATGTGTCCCCACTCCCTGTTCCCACCACCACAGCCATGCAGGACAGGGAAGGTTTGTACCCTTCAACTGCAACATCACAACGTGAAAAGCGCCAAGTCAGATCGCTGGGAGTTCATCCTCACACTAGCACCTTCTGGCCATGGCTGTGGCTGGGTTCATCCACATGCCAGTTCCAGCTGCTCACTGCTTCTACTCCACAGCAACAATCTTTGCCAGAATGTGTGGCTCGTGTCTTCTCTGCCCGGTGTCTGCCTCAGGCTCACTCCAGGTTCCAAGGACAGGTGGATATTTAAAGGAACCAAGAGGGTTGAGTGGCTCTGAGGCTGGAGATGAGGAAGGGACACTGTTTCCTGCCCACCAGAAGGCTTCCTCTAAAAATCACAAGGAAAACAGGCACTGGGATTCAAAAAGCCATCAGTGTAGCCCTGGCATCTGGCAAATCCCATGAAAATCCTCTTGATGTTAACAAGTGACAATCAATTTCCACTCAGGAAAGATTTCCACAGCTGCCATCTCCTCTCCCACAGCCAGGGCTGAGCTAAGCTGGGGCACCAGATCCCCTGGGACAAGGGCTTGCAAGGAAAGGCAGAAAAAATGCCTGAAGGAGGGATGCTGAGGCATCCTGGGTACTGGTAACGCCCCTTCCAAGTTGCACACAACCTCCAGGGTTGTTTCTTGGGAAATTTGCCTGCTGGGGAGCAAAAATCACCCTAAAAGCTGCATCTGTCACTTGTTCCCAGTGAGATGAGCCCTGGCGAGAGGAGCAGCCCGACAAGGACTATTTGTGAACAGGAAATGAGCTGGAGGGGATGGCAGTCCCAACCCCGCCTCCCGGCGCGGTGGATCCGTGTGGATACTCACGGAAATACTCCTCTATCTTGTGCACGAGCTCCACGCTGCCTCTCTCCACCACGCTGAAGGCGATGCCGCGGTGCCCGAAGCGTCCTGCCCTCCCAATGCGGTGCAGGTAGGTCTCAAAATCCGGCTGGCCGTCCTGACCCACGGGGAGGCCAAAGTTCACCACAGTGGTGACCTGCTGCACATCAATGCCTGGAGGAGGGGGAAAGGATCCTCTTGGGATACCTTGTCCCACAGGACCAGCTGCTCAAACCCACATGGAAGAACAGCAGGCCTGGTGCATTTCGGGCCATCAGAGGGGCGCTGGGTTTCCCAGGATACCTCTGGCACAGACGTTGGTGGCAATGAGGACCTTCTCCTTGCCCTCACGGAAGCGCTGGATGACGCTGGCCCGCTGCACCACCGTCAGCTCTGCCGTCAGGATGGCCACCTGGTGCCCGTCCTGGCTCATCTTCCCCGACAGCCAGTCTGCCAGCCTCCGGGTCTGCACACGCGGGGAGAGGCTGAGGCCAACAGTTCCCCCTCCAGGGTCCCCTGCTCCTTCTGATGGAGCTCATGGCAGTTTTCAACACTCCCCTGGGGTCTGCTGCTTTGTTTTGGGGGTCTTGGGAGGAGCCCACTGTGCCCACACTGTAAAATGACCCATTCCTGCTATTCCCAACAGGAGAAGAGCAGACCAGGGCTCTCCCAGGCAGGGGCCTTACCTGGCAGAAGATCATGACCTGACCAATGGTGAAGCTGCCATAGAGGTTGCAGAGGGCCCTGTACTGCTCGTCCGAGCTCTGGCACACCATGAAGTACTGCCTGATGTTGCTCAGGGTGAGCTCCTCCTCACGCAGCTTGATGACAATGGGGTCGGGGATGATCCGCTCCGCAAAGGCCCGCACAGGTTCCTTGTAAGTGGCTGAGAACAGCAGCACTTGGCAGGTCTTGGGAAGAGCCCTGGGGCAGGGAAAATGCTCTGTCAGCCCTGGAGAGCAGCTGCTGCCCAGGAGAAGGGCAGAAACCCTAATTTAAACTGATTTTGTATTGCCTTCAATGGAAAGGGAAGCCAAGAGGGCTGAGAAGATGGAGAAGGACTTTTTACAAGAGGCTGCAGTGACAGGAAAAGGGGGGAATGGTTCACACTGAAAGAAAACAGGTTTAGATATTAGGAGGAAGTTCTTCCCTGTGAGGATGGTGAGGCCCTGGCATAGGTTGCCCAGAGCAGCTGTGGTTGCTCCATCCCTGGGAGTGTTCAAGGCCAAGCTGGATGGAGCTCTCAGCAACTTTGTCTAATGGAAGGTGTCCCTGCCCATGGGAAAGAGTGGGAACAAGATGGGCTCTAAGGTGAGGCCATTCTATGATTCTGTGAGTCAATCTGAGGCCTGTAACAGCTCAAAGGAAAGGAAAACAAGGTGAACTGTCTTCCTGTGTGTCCAGTGCATGCAGTTTTACATAAAGACAGACCTGTGGACAAGCCTCTTTGGCACCATGGGGACACTCTTACAGCTCTTTGGTGACAGATTCCTTTAAAGCTAAAGAAGGGAAGGGAAAGCAAGGAATCAGGACACCAGCTCTCAGCAATCCCCACCTGTGGATGCGGATGCTCTGACAGCAGAGGCCCTGCGTGTCAATCATGATGTCGGCCTCGTCCAGCACGAACAAGGAGATCTTCGTCAGGTCCAGGATGCGTTGCTTGAAGCACCAGTCCAGCGTGGTGCCCGGCGTTCCAATGATGATCTGCTCCTCCAGCACTGTGCCCTTCAGAACTGCAAGGGGTAGAAGGCATGTGGCTGCCTCCAAGCATGGAGCTCTCTGGTGCTCTGTATTTTCCCTTGGCTTGCTCAGACCCTGGCTGCCCAGTGTTGCCTTCAAGCGGTCATCATGACACTTCCCTACAGCCTTGGGGCGTGGGAAACACCCCCATATGGGAAAAGGGAGTCTGCAAACAGCCAGTGATGATGGAAAAGTAGGAGAGGGGGACTGACACTACTTTATTGCCCTTCACGGATGTCTGGGCAGCCCCTGGTAGCTCCAGGCTCTAAGAGGGGGTCCCTGTGCACCCTTCCCAATTCTGGAGCAGTGCCGTATCTGTGCCGGGCTGGACTCACCTCGGTTTCCCCGCACAGCGTAGTTCACCTTGATGTCAGTGCAGAATTTCCCAAGGGTCCGCACCACCTGCCCGATTTGCAGAGCCAGCTCGTAGGTGGGAGCCAGGCAGAGGCACTGGCAGGAGAGCAGAGGAAGGAGCTGTCAGGCCCAGGATGGGGCACACCAGGCAGGGACAGCAAGAGGAGCTCAGGAGCATCCCACAGCACTGAGGTGCAGGGGATGGGGCAGCACGGCACAGCTGGAGGTTCAGGAGCTGGGCTGTGTTCCCAGCTCCAGCCAAAGGGGCAGAAAGAAGCTGCTGACACTATTTCTGAGGAGGAAATTCCTCTCTCAGAAGCGTGGTGCAGCTTGTTCCCGTGCCCTAGTTCAGTCACACTGTCCTTACATACAAGAGGAGATCTTACATGGGTGGAAACAGCTGGCAAAGCTAGTTCTGCACCCAGAGAGGGGACTGGGAGTATCTAACCACCAGAAACCAGCAGTGTCTGCAGTTGCTCCTCAAAACCTAAATTCCAAGCTAACTGAAGCCTGGACTGATCCACTCAGGCAAGCCAAAGCATCTCCTTCAGGTGGGTACCATGTTTTTGGTCCTACCTGCCACTGTGACGGGCCCTGGTGGTTTATTATTCCACTTCAGTAGGTAAAGTCACACAGGAACAGGGACACAGCCCAGAGCTCTGCCCCTGGCAGTGTCCTGGGCGCTTGGGCCAACCCCTCCTGCAACAGCTCTCCCTGTCCTGTGTTACCTGTGGATATTTCTTGTTGGCACTGGCTCTGCTCAACATGGCCAAGACAAAAGCTGCTGTTTTCCCTGTCCCTGACTGGCTCTGGGCAATCAGATTTTGGGGCCTGCAAGGCAAAAGCAGCTTAGTGGAACGCAGGGGTCAGGGTGTTCCTGCTTGGCACCACAGGGCTGGGATGCCACGAGGAGCCGGGGCTCAGCTGCGCCGCGTTCCTACTCACGGGTATGCCAGCATGAGTGGCAGAGCTTGCTCCTGGATTTTGGATGGTCTGTTAAAGCCCATCATATAAACCCCCTGCAAGAGCTCCTTCTTCCTGTGGAAACAAAGCATCCCAAGCGCCCCTGTGAAGGAGGCTGGTGCGCTGGAGCATGGTGGGGTCAGAGGCTGTGGCAACTCACAGGGGCAGCTCCTCGAAGGTCTTGATGGAAAAGAGTGGGGAGCTGGGGTCCCGCTGCAGGATCTCCACATGCTGCTGGGACTCCACCAGGGATGTGTGGATCAACTTGTTCATCAGTGAGAGCTCCGCCAGCGGTACTGGGAAAGGCAGCAACTCCATAAATAAAACAAATGCAATCACAGAATCATTAGGGTTGGAAGGGATCTCTGGAAATCATCCGGTCCAAACCCCCTGTCAAGGCAGGGTCAACTGGAGCAGGTGACACAGAAATGTGTTCCTTTAGGTCTGGAATGTCTCTGAAGAGGGAGAATCCAGGACCTCCCTGGGCAGCCTGTCCCAGCAGTCTGCCACTCTCCATGTCAAGAAGTTCTTTCTCATGTTGAGATGGAACTTCTTGTGTTTTAGTTTACAACAAAAGGCTGGCAATGAGAATCCTCTTCTCTCTCCAGAGGATTTCTTACTGTTCTGTGGGTTCATTAGAAACACTGCAGCCAACATCCATCATTCCAGACTTACTATCACCACACTGATAAACGAGCATCTAAACACACTGCACTGAGCCCTTCCCTCCTCTGGAAGTAAAACACCCTCTTGATTAAATTATGATTCAACACTGTGGTCCGCCCCTCCCTCGGGACCCCGCGGCGGTCGGTCCGTGCTCGGCGGGGCTGACACCGAGATCCCCTCCGGGACGCACCTCTCTCCTCGTCCTCCGCCTCGGCCCGGGGCGCGGCCAGTGCGGGGGGCGCGGGGAGCAGGCCGAGCCCGCGGGCCGCGCCCCGGCCGAGCCCCTGCGGGCGGCGCAGCACGGGCCAGCGGGAGGGCGAGCGGCCCCCCGCGGCCCCGTGCCAGGGGCTGTCGGTGCCCGCCGGGCCGAGCCCGCGAAGCCCGCGCTCCGAGCCCGCCATGGAGCCGTCCCACAGTGCCGGGAGCGCCGGATGGGGCGGGAACATCCGGCAGCGGCAGCGGCGGGAGCGGGTACGGCCGGGCGGAGCGGAGACCCCCGCGTAGGGTGAGCGTCCTTGGGGTGCTGGGCACCGGCACCTCATAGGGCGGAGAGGGTCCCCTGCTGCACGCAGGGACTCCATAGGGTGCCAACACTCGTCCCTATAAGGTTGAGGGGGTTCCTGGGGCACAGAGCCTGTCGCATAGCGTGCTGGGAAGCACTGGGGAGCTGGGGACAGGGACCATGGAGGAGGGAGAGTCCCCTGCTGTAGACAGGGACCCTGCAGGGTTTGGGGGCTGTGTGTCGTCCTCCCCTCCGTAGAATGCTGAGTCCTGGGACACCGAGAGGGAAGGAGGTGTCCCCAGGGTGATGGAGATGCAGGGATCCCGTGGGGCTTTGGGGAGTCCCTCGGGTGTTGGGGGACAGAGACCCCACAGTGCAGTGAGCGTCCTCAGTTGCACAGAGGGATCCTACATGATGCCAGCACTGGTCCCCATAAGCTTTTGGGGGGGTCTCTGGGGAATAGAGACTGCCCCATAGGATAGTGGGGTCCCAGGGGAGTTGGATGACAGGGACCCTGTAGAGCAGGAAGGGTCCTCTGCTGCAGATAGGGACCCCGCAGGGTCTGAGAGAGGAGGGCAGGGGCCCTTGGGTGCTGAAGAAGCAGGGAAGCTATAGGGTTGGGTTGCTGTCCCCCATAGGGTCTGGGGAGGGTTTCAAGGGTTCTGGGGGGCAAAGACCCCATTCACAGATGAATGGGGATCCACAGGGTGCCTGAGACCCAGGGACCACCAACCTGGAAGGTCTCCTGAGATGCCAGAACCCCTGCACTGTGGGGTGACAGAAGCTTGTGTGTCCCCCATCTGGGATCACCTCCAGGGGAGGTTCAGGGGAAGCTGGACACAGGACTCCAGGCTGCAGCTGTCACCTGCTTCCCATCATCCCACTCCCTTTTCCAGCCATCCCATTGAGCTTTTGGGGACCCTTTCCTGCATCAGAACTCCCGCCTTTTCAGTCCATTACCATATCTGGGAAAAAAATAATGTTAATAATAGTAATAACACTACTAGTAGTGCTATTAATACCTTGTTTCCATCCTAAAGCTCCTTTATTTTAAAGATGAGGTAAAATAAGGCAAAGGCAGCAGAGTTAGGTGATGCAGAGATAAGTCTGGAATAATGGATGTTGGCTGCAGTGTTTCTAATGAACCCACAGAACAATAAGGAATCTTTGCAGATGCTTTATTGAGAAAAAAAGATATTGCTGAGACGTTGCAAAGAAAACCTCCTCCACACTAAAACTTATTCTGCTTGAAGTGCACCAGGGGGATTTTCCAGACTGTGGAGAATGTTGAGGAGGAGAAAGCAGCAGGGCAGGGGCTCTAGGAGGAGGTGTTGCGGCGGGGCATGTGGCTGTGGGCCAGGTCCCAGCGCACGCCGAAGCGCAGGGAGTCACGCTTCTTCGTCGTGGGCACCTCGTACGTGTTGGGGACGAGGCGCTTCTGTGCCCGGCGTGGCAGCCCCGACAGGCGCATCTGCCTCCGCACGGCCCAGCGCAAGCTCTGATGTGCATCCTGTCCGGGAAAGCTGAATCTTTCCCAGTCTTGTTTATATCCGTTATGTTTGGTCACTGGGTCAGTCCTCTTCGGTCTAACAGCCGGTGGAGCAATGTAGTTTGTGGGCTGTCGCCCTGGAATGGGGTACTCGGATATAGTGTCGCTGCCAAAATCCCTGTGGCGAGAGGAGGGCTTGTGCTCAATGAACCAGTCATCATAATCATCATAGTTGCTGGTCTGTATTTTCCCCTTGGAGATGGTGTCATCCATAAAAGTGCTGGAATGCCCCAGGCGCCGTGGCACTGACTCATCG
Organism: Nicator chloris; assembly: GCA_013400495.1. Lineage (NCBI taxonomy): Eukaryota > Metazoa > Chordata > Aves > Passeriformes > Pycnonotidae > Nicator > Nicator chloris. The sequence continues at coordinate 428,157 of WAAE01021523.1, forward strand.
GAGACCTCCACCCTTCCGTCAGGTCTGTGCCTCAGCACCTTCCTCTTCATCACCAATGCCCTGGTTTCCTTCTGATCCATGGGAAAGGCCGGTTGTGAGCCAGAAACGATGGATGAGTTGGCATAGGGATCATGGTGGGAACATGATGGTCCATCGCTGTGTCTCCGCCAGGCGCTCAGCTGGCTCTGATTGGCTGCCAGCTGCTCCTCAACATCTACCCCTAGCACGTTCTCCATGGTTCCCACCAAACTGTGTGGATTCTGCAGAAAAAGAAACCAGGGTTAATTTGCTGCAGTAAATTCAGGCTGGCTAAAGATGTCAAAGGGGCTCTGACACTCAAGTTTTTGGGTTCAGGGGGTGTTGATTTAGGTTGAGGGTGTCCTCAGTGTGCTGCTAAACCTTCTGCTGCCAGCAGAAGGCTCTTCCCTACAGTAACACAAATACAACCCCTAAATTCCAGCTAGAAAACTACACTAGAGTTAATTATGTGATAAATGAAGTCCTGATGGAAAAACACAGGGCAGGTTCCATGCACTGAGCTAGAGATTAATGGTCTTTTCTTGTATCTGTGCTTCTAAACCCCCAATATTTTTTGTCATAATTTAATCAAGAGACATCTAAGAGGGTGTTTTACTTCCAGAGGAGGGAAGGGCTCAGTGCAGTGTGTTTAGATGCTCATTTATGAGTCTGGTGATAGTAAACCTCCAGCCCTGTGACAAAAAGGGATCCAGACACAGATTCCACTCTCAGCATGGGTTTAGGATCTCTTTAAGGCAATTTGAAAAGCTGCAAGTGCTGCCGGTGCTGCTGGGAACACTGGGAGCAGATGGTGGGGCGGGATGAGTGGCAGCCATCAGCACGCTGTCTGCAGCGGGGATGCAGGTGTGAAAGTGACAAGGGCTCCATGACGGCTCGCCCGGAACGTGCTGCTGCTGACAGAGCAGATCCCATCAGCTGGGGGAAGAGGAGTGATTGAAGAGCCCAAAAAAAGAGATTTGAGTGAGATGAAGCTGCCCGAGCTAAGCACCAGTGGCCCTGCCCTGCCTGTGCTCCCCTAGGGGCTCAGACAATAAAGACTGGCTCTGTTGGTAACAGTTATTTTGCAGAAGTCTAGAGATCTAATAAAAAACACATAAAAATGCAAATCCACCATTTTTTTCCTGCAGACCCCAAGGATCCACCAGCAACAAACGGACACTCCAAGGTGGTGGCTATGGCTGAGGAGAGCATGGCTACTGACCATGAGCAGCTCCTGAGGAGGGTGCAGGAGCTGGAAGTGGAGGTGAAGCGGCTGCAGGAGAAGCTCCGGGAGGACAAGGAGGGTGCTGGGAGGAGAGAGGCTCCTCCAGCCCCTGGGAAAGCCAGGAAACGCCAACAACGGCCCTTTGATTTCGGTGCCCACAGCCGCAGACACGTGGCACTGCGCATCGCCTACCTGGGCTGGGGCTACCAGGGCTTTGCCAGCCAGGAGAACACCCCCAACACCATCGAGGAGAAGCTCTTTGAAGCCCTGAAGAAGACACGGCTGGTGGACGACAGACAGACATCCAACTACCACCGCTGTGGGCGCACAGACAAGGGTGTCAGTGCCTTTGGACAGGTCAGCATCTCCATGGAGGTTCCTGTCGGTTTTTCTGGGTGGGATGGAGTTTTGATGGGATTACTGTCCCATGGCACAGCTTGGATTTGTTCTTTAAAAGCCATCGGCTCTTAACCCTGGAAGTGAACCTGGCAATGGCTTCCTGCATGTGCAATGATGATTTCAGACCTCTGAAGCCTTTTTAGTGCCATTTCCCCCACATATTAGTTCTTTTCCAGGGCCCTGTTTTAGGAGGGTAAAACGTGTTTTAGGCTGCAGATTCCTTAACAGCTCAGTGATGCCCTGCCCTTGGTAGGGCCCTCTCAGCTGATTTGACGTGCCAACCCTGCAAAAACCCCAAATCTCCAGGAATTGGCTCAGTTCCTGCAGCATCAGGCAGCTGAATTCCTGCACAGAAGGGTCTGAGGGGAGCTGCAGCCAGCGGAAGGGAGCGTGGGAGTGGGAGCTGCAGGGAGAGAAGCAAGCTGGACTGGTGGGTGGGCATGGAGCCATCCGGCTGGCTGAGACACTGGGGAGAGCGCTACCTTGGTGGCTTCACCATAGGGCTGCGTCTCCTTTCTTCCCTCCCAGCACGGAAAGCAAAGCTGGCATAGGTTTAACTTCAAATGGCTGCTCTTCTTCACATGATGAGCCACATGAAATCAGGGCATTTGGTGCCTTCTCTTGCACTACTTGAGCACACAGCACCCACGGTGGGAATGAACGTGTTCCCACACCAGGCTTCCCAGGCAGCCAGGCTGTTACTGCCTTCCAGTCATCACCTCCAGCTTGGGAAAAAAAAAGCACATTATAACCCAGTGACTAAAGATGAAGCCATTCTGAGACCATGCAACGTAGGCAGCCTGCAACTTTCCCTGTTTTATTAATGGAATCCATGGCATATGCTTCAGTCCTCAGAGGCACTCGCAGCTCTACCATGGCAGGATTGCCTGACTGAAGCCACCTTCATCTGTAGGAGATCCTGGATTTATTTCCCAGAGGTGTGGGAAGACTTGGCTCCACATGCCGCTGTGTCCATCCATCCATGTTCTAATCCTGGCTTTCCTCATTTCTGCAGGTGATCTCCCTGGATCTCCGCTCCAGCCTGCCAGAGGGGCAACAGCTCAACGGCCACACGGGTGAGGGGCAGCAGGAGGAGCTCCGCTACACCCACATCCTTAACAGGGTGCTGCCGCCCGACATCCGGGTGCTGGCCTGGGCCCCTGTGGAGCCAGAGTTCAGCGCCCGCTTCAGCTGCCTGAGCCGGACCTACCGGTACTTCTTCCCCTGCGCCCAGCTGGACGTGGCCCTCATGGACACCGCGGCCCAGCGCTACGTGGGCACCCATGACTTCCGCAACCTCTGTAAGATGGACGTGGCCAACGGGGTGCTCAACTTCCAGAGGACCATCCTCAGCGCCAGAGTGACGTGGGTGCACAGGGGAGGAGAAGCTGGGCCACGGGATCCCTTCCGGCTGTGCCAGTTCGAAGTGACAGGACAGGCGTTCCTGTACCACCAAGTCCGCTGCATGATGGCCGTGCTCTTCCTTATTGGCCAGGGCATGGAGAGCCCGGATATCATTGATGAGCTGCTGAACGTGGAGAAGAACCCCCGGAAACCACAGTACAGGTAGGGATTGGTCTGGAAAACCCAATGGGCTGCTCTTCAGAGCAACGGCTGTGCGTGGAGTGCTGCTGGCAAGCCATGCCAGCACATGAAACAGTCTCACGCACGGAAACAGGCTGCCAGTGGCCTCACTGGAACATATTCACAAGGATCTCTGTTTTCTTGCTCTTGAGCAAAGTCTTGATAGCTGTAGTCCTTGGTATTTGGTGAAAATGAAGTCACTTTTTACTCAGAAAGGAAGTTCTGTGAAGGTTAGGGCTGGTTTGGGCAGATCCATTGTTCTTGAGCCATTTTGTGGTCCCACCTCCTGTGCTTGTCCCCAGCATGGCGGTCGAGTTCCCCTTGGTCCTGTACAACTGCGAGTTCCCAGACCTGCAGTGGCTCTACGACCCAGAGGTGCAGGGCTTCAACGTGACACACTTGCAGCAGCTCTGGGCCAGCCACGCTGTCAAAACCCATGTGCTCCGGGACATGTTGGCAGGGCTGGATGCTGCTCCCGTGGCCACCAGAAAAGGTAGAGGGAGTTTGGGGGGAATAACTTGGAATGCACCCTGACAGAGAGCAGGGTGAGATGGGATACTGGGGAGAAATTCTTCCCTGGGAGCGTGGGAAGGCCCTGGCACAGGGTGCCCCGGGAAGCTGTGGCTCCCCCATCCCTGTAAGTATTGAAACTCAGGCTGGACAGGGCTTGGAGCAACCTGGCATAGTGGAAGATGTCCCTGCCCGTGGCAGGGGGTGGAACAAGATAAGCTTTAATGTCCATTCCAACACAATCATTATGGGATTCTGTGAATTACAGAGGATTAACTGGCTAAAAAAAAAAAAAAAAAAAAAAAGAAAGGACACGGTAATTAAATGTTGTTTTTCCAACCTGTCACAGGTCCAGGGAGCAGCCTGGTGCCCTGGGGTGAGCTGCAGCCCCCACTCCACAGCCAGATCAGCGGCTTCGTGGAAGGGGTCCAAGCGCGCACCTACAAGCCCCTGCTGGCCCGGCCCAGATGCGAGGGGCTGGAGGCCCGGATCGAGCACTTCGTGCGGAGGGGCCGCATCGACCCGCCCCAGGGGCCGGGGGACTGGGCCGGGGAGCCCCCCGAGGGCAAGCGGGGCAGCAGTGGAACCCCCGAGCAGCTGCCCAAGAGGATCTGTATGGACACCGAGTGACGGGGCACCTCGGCATGGGGGGCAGCTGAGGCGTCACCCTTTTTTGAAATTACTGTTATTGAAAAAAACTTGTTTTTTTCAGTGCTATTTTTTATAAATCTCCAGAAAACCGGTGTAACGGTGTTGTGTTCTGGCTTGGGGGCAATGGGAGGGGGCTCAGCGCTCGCAGCGGGGCAGCACTGAGGGGGATGGCTGAGGCTGTATTGGGCTGGGAACCCCCGACCCCTCTCACTCCCCGGTACCTCCGACCCAGCCGCGCCGCTCCCGCTGCTCCGTTACGACTCGCAACCGCCGCTGCGGTTTAAACACCCCCGCTTGCCGCCATTGGTCAGTGCGGCTGTCGCTCAGCTGGCGACACCTTCCCATTGGACAGGCGCTCCACGGTGCCGCACCCGCGGCGTCACCATTGGCCGCCAGTGGGACGCGGAGAAGGAGGCAGAAGATGGCGGCGGGCGGCGGCGTGGTGAGGCGCTGTTGGCGGAGCGGCGCGGGGTTGGCCCAGGGAGTGCGTGGCATCTGCGGGAGCGGGCGGGCGACGGCGGCTCTGCGGGCGGAGGAGTTGGCGGAGAGACTGCGGAAGAGCGAGGAGCAACAGCGAGAGGTGAGCGGAGTGCAGGCCGCTGGGCCTGGCGTCCCAGGACTACGGCTCCCGGCGTGCACAGCGCGGGCGGTCACGGGGTGCGGGACTCTGGGGTGAGAGGGATCGGGTGGGATGGGAGAAGAATCCAGTTCCACCCGCTGCCATGGGCAGGGACACTTTCCTCTAAACCAGGTTGCTCCAAGCCCCGTCCAGCCTGGCCTTGGACACTCCCAGGGATGGGGCAGCCACAGCTTCTTTGGACAACTTGTGCCAGGGCGTCCCCACCCTCACAGGGAAGAATTTCTTCCCAATATCCCCTCTAACTCTGCCTTTTGTCGGTGTGAAGCTATTTCCCCTTATCCTGTCACTCCAGGCCCTTTTCCAAAGTCCCTCTCCAGCTCTCTTGGAGCCCCTTTAGGCACTGGAAGGGGCTCTAAGCTTTCCCTGGAGTCTTCTCCAGGTGAACACCCCCATCTGTCCCAGCCTGGCTCCAGAGCAGAGGGGCTCTGGCCCTGGGAGCAGCTCCGTGGCCTCCTCCGGACTGGCTCCAGCAGCTCCAGGTCCCTCCTGTGCTGGGACCCCTGAGCTGGAGGCAGCTCTGCAGGTGGGGTCTCACCTGAGAGGGGCAGAGGGGCAGAATCCCCCCCTCCCCTTCTGCCCACGCTGGGGGATCAGCCCAGCACAGGGGGGCTCTGGGCCAGGGCCTGTCCAGCTCTCACCCACCAGCACCGCAAGTGCTTCTCCCAGAGCTGCTCTCCATCCCTTCATCCCCAGCCTGGGTTGATCCTGGGGCTTGCCCCAACTCAGGTGCAGCCCCTGCCCTTGGCCTTGTTGAACCTCACAAGATTCCCCAAAGCCACTGACTGAGCTTGTCCTGATCCCTCTGGATTCCACGCCACCCCTCAGTCATGGAGCAGGAGCACATGGAAGGCGAGCACGTTGCTGCAGGTCACCGTGCAGGTTTGTGTGAAAGCCAAGAGCTGTTTAAACCCCACCACGGGTGTCTCGTTCTCTCCTCAGATCCCCAAGGATCCAACGCAGCGATGGCTCCGGGAACTCGCTGCACTGAGCCAGCAGCTGCAGCAGGTTCACCCCAACGTCCTGGCCAAGATCCTTAAGCAGAGAACTGTATACCAGAATGATGAGATTGTGGTGATAGACAAACCCTACGGGCTCCCTGTGCACGGTGAGGGGCAGCGGGGAATGGAAGTGGCTTTGTGGTGCTGACATGGATCATCTGTCTCTGTCCTTCCTGTGCTGGGGTTCACCTTCCCAGGGAGTGTTCCAGGGACTTGGTCACTGTCAGATCTTGGCCTTCCCCTCACATTTTGGGGTGATTTATGGTGCATGGGGAGTACGAGAGGTGAGACTCCTTGCTGCCCTGGGTCACACAGGTGGCCCCGGCATCAAGAACTGCATCGCTGATGTGCTGCCCGTTTTGGCCAAGATGCTGGAGAACATGAAAGCTGACCCCCTCCACCTCTGCCATCGGCTGGACAAGGAGACCACAGGTGTGATGGTGCTGGCGCGGAGCAAGGAGGCAGCGGAGAAGATCCGTCTGCTCTTCAAAACCCGTCAGGTGGAGAAGATCTACTGGTAGGAAAGGTTTGAGTGAAAAAGGGGCTGTGAAAGTGATTTAAAAAAAGGGTGAGGGGACAATCCCTGGTGTGTGGATTCTTTGTGGAAGTAGGGAGTGTTTCTTAACTCCCCCCTTCCCCTGCCATTTTATGGGACTGGGTTGTGGGAGAGAGGCTGAGGGGAGGGTTCCCATCCTGTGACAGCAACACCCTGCAGACTTCTGCTTTCCCTTTCCAGGGCAATTGTTCTGGGGGACCCAGACCCTGTTGAGGGCGTTGTGGAGATCCCCATTGTGGAAAAGGAGGTGCAGAGCCACCAGTCCCACTACAAGGTGAGTCCCCTGTTCCCTTGGCTGCCATTCTGGCCAGGCAGCCCCAGCATCCCGTCCTGTCTCCCCCAACTCGCCCTCTCACCACTCTTAGATGACACTGGCTCCCAACTACCGCCTGTGTGCGGAGGATGGGAAGGTGATGAAAATCCGCAAGAACCGGAACGCTGAGAGCGCGGTGACTCGGTACCGCCGGCTGGCCAGTGCCTCCGCCTGCTCGCTGCTGGAGCTCCAGCCCATCACTGGTAAGTGGGGCCTGCCCGGCTTCCCGGGGCTGGATCCGCTCTCTGTGCAGTCAGCAGCAGCTCTGGAAGGGGGAGCTTGTCATTAGACGTGACTGAAATCCGTTTTGGGCCAAAGCTCTGGGAATAAGCCCTGCTGGGGCAATGCTTTGCTGCCGAGCTGTTTGCTGGCTGCCAGTGATTTTGGCACGGCTTTGTCCGGCACTGAGGATGGTGGGTGCTGATGGCTGGCACAGCTGGATGTCACTTTTCTCTTCTTCCCCTTTTCTCCTCAGGGGTGAAGCACCAGATCCGGGTTCACCTGGCCTATGGCTTGGGATGCCCCATCCTGGGGGATCACAAATACTCACACTGGAGCAAACTGGCGCCCCAGGTAAGGCAAGTCTTGCCCTGGGGAGCAGCTGGAGCTGGATACAGCCCCTTGTGTCTCCCAGCTCCTCGTGGGCTGGGAATTTCAAGTCCCAGCTGAAAAGCTGCAGTCTTGAAGGGAACATTTTCTGTCCTTGCTGCAGAAGCTTCCTGAGCTCACCCTGAGGAGGCTGAAGCTGGAGCAGAGCAAGGCTCGGCACCTGCCCCTGCACCTGCACGCCCACCGGCTCTGCCTGCCCCTGGGCCAGCCCTTAGACTTTGTCTGCAAGCTGCCCCCCTTCTTCCAAAAAACCCTGAGGAAGCTAGAGCTGGACATCCCTAAGGACTGACGAGGCAGGACTGTAATGGTGCCATGTATCTCCACATCTCCAGCACATGGCAGCAGCTGTGCCCACCTTGGAGCCAGTGGTGGGGTGAAGCCTGCAGTCTCTGTGCTGGTGCTGATGTTGCTGGATTCAGAGTGGATGCCTATGTGTGCTTCTGGCCCAGGAAAGCAGCTGGACACTGAAGAGCCTCTAGTTGAGATGAACAAGGCTGGGTGGAAGTTGGGCTTTGCCTGATTTGTGTTTTGAACTTGTCTCTGGGCAATAAAAGCTCCAGTTCCCTTGAGGGAAGGTGGTGTGTGTCTCTGTGCTCTAGCTGGGTGGGACTCAGTCCCTGTGGAGGTTTGAGCAAACCTGGTTCAGCCCCTCCTGGATTTTGGAGCTGTCACTTTTCTCTCCAGAGTTGTTTAGCTCAGATTTGAAGAGTCCCTTCATTGGAAAATCCATCAAAAGTGCAGTTTGGCAGTGGCTGTGGTATTTTTTTGCTGTGCTTAGAGACTGCACAGGGAGTTCCTTGGCTTAGCTGGGCTGAGCAGCTCTGAGACTGCCCCTGCTCTGTGCTGCCAGCAGCACTGATGTGGGTTTCTCAGCATTGTGCTGCTGGGAAACTCTTTTGTCCCACTGCTCCTTCAGTTATCCTATCCCTTATTTTTAGAACCCCTTACTGGGATCCCTTGCCCTTAGGAGCTTTCCTTGGAGCCAGATTCTTCCCCCTGTGCCCTGAGAGGGAGGCAAGAAGAGGGATTGATGATCTGGGAATTGCAGCTGATGTTCTGCCTCAAAATTATCTCATTTGGTGTCTCCTGACCTGTCTGAGGAGCTTGGGGCTGGGCAGCAGGATGTGCTCTGGCACCTCTGGCTGGTTTGGGTGCTGGAAAGCCCCTATAGGGCCACCATGTATCTGGCTGGGGCTTCTTGCTGTGGGAGGGCCCAGTCCCCTGGCTCCCTGCTGAAAATAGCTGGGGGCCCCCATGCCCTCGGGCCACAGCGCCAGAAACCTGTTGGCTGATGAGAGAGGGACATAAAACCACGGGGAGCCAGGAGCGGCTGTGGCCACGCAGGAACGCTGCCCTGCAGGAATGCTGTCAGGGAGGAAAGCCGCTTTCCCAGCCTGCTGCCTTCCCAGCTCACTGCTGCGGCTGCTGGGGTGGGTTTTTCTATTTCTATTTGTGAAAAGGCTTCCCCTGTAATTAGGAGGCGATTTAACGCCCTGTCTGAGCTGTCTTTCACAGCTGCCGGACAAAAGGCTCAGCAGGCTCTCGGCACGGATTCCTCAGCCCGGCAAAGTCGCTCCTTGAGCCAGTCACACTTCAGGCAGCCCTCGCCGGTGTCTCCTCACTTCAAAATGTCCCTGTCGCACACGGCTGCTGAGTACATGCTCTCTGATGCTCTGCTCCCGGATCCCAGCAGTTCCCGAGCCAAGGGCTTGCGGCTGGAGCTGCCGAGCGATCGCCTGCTGAAGTTTGTCACCGTGGGGCTGCCCCTCTTCCTCGTCTCACTGGCTTTTGCCCGGGAGTTCTCTGCTGGTGAGTTGCAGCTTTTCCAATGTGTTCTTCGGGTCGTGGGCAATCACCAGCGGTGGTTTGGTTGTCGCGGCAAACCCTTTGTATTCTTGATGGTGTCGTGATCCAAAGCAGAACAGCCTGGAAGTCCAGTTTTAGGAGCTGTTCTGCCTCATGGGTGTTTATTGATTGTTTCTAATGGATCATAATTCACTGGGAGAGCCTGGGAACAGCCATGCTAACCCCAGGAGCAGCACTGAGTCAATGTCCAGCATCAGCTGCTTGCGCCCAGCACCTTTGGGTGCCACGGGCTCGTTTCCAAGAAGGAAGACGAGGAGGAGGAGGGTGCCAGCAGCATGGAGAGATGCATTGTGACCTCAGGCTAAATCTGGTCTCAGCCAACATCCAGCTGCTCTCCCTGAGGATTTGGTTTTACTCCAGTTTCTGGCTGGTTAGGCTATAATTCCCTACACTGTGTACACACCATTACACACAGAGTTTGTGTTTGGGAAGAGATGGAAAAGTCCTCGCTAGAAACACAGCAGCTCCAAAATGACCATGAAAAAGGCTTTCTTTGATTCAAAGCAATGCCTGAGATGTAATTACCCTCCTGTAAGGCATTGGTTCGTGGCTTTGGAGTGTTCCTTCACTCTCCATGACTGAGGTTTGCTCTCCTCCTCCTCACCCCAGGCTCCCAGATCAGCTGCTTCTCTCCCACGAACTTCACTGGAAAGCAGTCCGCCTACACCGACACGGCTTGCTGGGACTCCCTCATCCACCATGGCGTCGACGCCGAGGGACGTGCCATCACCAAGTCCCTCTGGGCTCTCAAGGTAGGGTCAAAGTCACGTCTGGGTGCCCCTGCATCCCATCTGGATGTCCACAGCAAGAGCAACTCCACATCCTCAACGACCGTTCATCTTCTTTGCCCAGGTCTTCCCCTACTCGCTGCTGGTGGTGGCGGTGCTGATGTACCTGCCGTACCTGCTGTGGCGTTACGCTGCTGCCCCCGCCCTGCACTGTGACCTCCTCTTCATCATCGACGAGCTGGATAAATCCTACAACCGCTCCGTGCGCCTGGTGCAGCACATGAAAAAGATCCAGCAGGCCAGTGCCGAGCCGGAGCAATTCTGGGAGGAGTACGAGAGGTGAGGCCAGGCCAGGTCACTGTGGCCCTTGGAGTCCCTCCATGTGGCATTGTGGCTGCACCCAGGATGGACTTGGGTGAAATGGGGGATGGCTCTCACTCCCTGTGTCCCTCCACCCCCAGGGCCCGCCGGGAGAGGTATTTTGAGTTCCCGTTGCTGGAGCGGTACCTGACCTGCAAGCAACACGCCCATGCCCTGGTGTTCGTCTACATCCTGCGGAACCTGCTGCTGCTCCTGTTCCTGGCTGCCACCTGCCTCTACCTGGTCTTTCTCCACCTTAACATCTTCTTCCAGGATGAGTTCAGCTGCTCCATCAAAATGGGGCTGCTCCAAGCGGAGCCGCACATCCCTCCGCTCATCCCTTGCAAGCTGGTCTTCTTCTCCGTGTTCCAGATCATCAGCCTCTCAGTAGGCAGTGTCTATGTCCTCCTCATTCCCGTTGTCATCTACAACGCCCTCCAGCTCTGCCAGTGGGACAAGGGACTGCTCTCTGTCTATGAGATGCTGCCTGCCTTTGACCTGCTCAGTCGCAGGATGCTCACCTGCCCCCTCAACGACCTCAACGTCATCCTTCTCTTCCTCCGCGCCAACATCTCCGAGCTGACCTCCTTCAGCCGCCTCAATGCTGTCAGTGCCCTGAGGGAAGCCACTGCCAACAAGGAGGACATCGACACTGTCATCGATTTCATGACGCTGCTGGCTGGGCTGGAGACCACCAAGCCCAAACACCAAGCCTGCACCCCCGAGGCCGAAGGCAGCACAGCCGTCTCCAACGGTGCGGCCCTAGGTAGGCTTTTTGGGTAGAGACAACCTCCCTCTTCTCTTGGCTCCCACACCACAAGATCCCACCACTGAAACGTGGCTGGACCACCCAAAATCCTTTGCCAAGACCTTAAGGTGTTTGGGACAGAGCTGGGGGTCACTCTGAGGGCTGACAAATCCTAAAAGGGGTTCTGGCATCCAGAGTGTGATGCTACTGGGATCCAAGGTGTGGGCAGGGGTTGCTATAGGAACAGCAAGCCAAGAGATTGCAGCTTAAATCCAAGCTCTGGGCAAACTGCAGGGCTGGGAGGGTCCCTGTTTTTGGCAGCTCATCCTGCTGCGAGTGGGGTTGGGAGTTTTAAATCCTGGGGGACTGATGCCAAGGATGCCAAGCCCACCCCCTTCTCCTGTTCATGTAGCACTGGTGGGCACAGTGGGGCTGTGTGTGGAGATGGAGATGGGTTCCAAGATAGAGATGCATTCCCATGACCTGCACTGCTCCCTCTCCCACGTGCTTTGGGTTTTGGGGAGCTGCATGCCTCCTCTGGGGTCTCACAGGGACGCCTTGCATCCATTGCAAGAGGTTTGCAGGCTGTGTGAGACAGCCCAGCCCTACAGGCAGGAGCTGAGAGGCCTGGGCTTCATTCCTGGCCTGGAACACACTGTATGAATTATGGTTTAAAAAAAATCCACAGACTGAGCTGGATTCTGCATCCTCATTACCATGGCAACCCAGGGCCAGCACAGCTGGCTCCTGGGCCAGTTACTCAGTGCTGGAAAAAGCCCAGATCCTAGTCTGCCATTGCCCAGCTAATTAACTGCCTGCTTTCCCCCCTTGTCTAGAACCAAAGCCTGGAGTGGAAACGATGGGAAAAGCCTCACGGGACTCGCTTGGCTCTGCCTGACCCAGAAGCAGGCAGCAGGCAGGGATCCTATGATCCCAGGATCCACTTTTCTGCCACAGCTGTCCTGCAGCAGCTGGGCTGAACCCACCTGCACTTCCTGCACCTGGCCTTTCCCTTCTTATGTACATTTCTCCAGCAAAAAGGGTTAAACGTTTTATGCAGAACCTCTTGAGTCTCTTATTTTAAGTGGGGTGCCACGCTTTGCTGCTTCCACACAAATTTCCTTGCTCTTATGGCAAGAGGTAGGGAATGGAGGATTATGAACACTCCTTTGAAGGAATAAAAGGATCCAGGAATAAAATGAGGTGATTTATTAATTGTTTATTAAGAGAGAGAGGTGGAAGGCACTGACAGCCCTCCACAGCTCCCTGTCCCAGCTCAGCCTTAGTGTTTGGCTGTGTTTTTTTGGCAGAGCTCCTCTCTCCCCCTCTCTACCCTGCAGCTGGAAGCTGATCCCTGGATCCTCTGAGCATCCTACCCTGGGCATCAGCAGTCTGTGCCCAGAGAAATGGGGTGTCTGGGGGGCCAGGACCAGCTCCATGGGCAAGGGAGCAGCAGTGAGGGTTTCAGCTCCCATTGGTGTGTCTTGCTGCTTCTCCTTACATAATTTTTCATATATCTAATTGTAAATTCTTTTTCCCCTTCCCCCCACCCTGTAGCCGTGGCTTGAGTCCACAGAGGAGCTAAAAAGTTGTGTAATTAATAAGGTACTAATGAAGCCTCTGATTCCCTGGCTTGGGAAGGGACAGTGCCAGGAGCCATGAGTGCTTTGCCAAAGGCCTGAGCTCACTCATCTCCCTAATTTAGGGGGAACCTGGAGCTGGGGAGGAGCAGCAGCTCCCTCCCTCCAGCAGTGTTCCCTGCAGGGAGGGTGTCCAGCAGGAAGGGGGGTGCAGGCAGCCCCTGGGGGTTGTAGAGGGGGCAGGCCTGGTACTCACAAGGCCACTCAGCCCAGGCGTAGCGCAGGCCCAGCAGCAGCGTCCTGCAGCCACTCAAGGCCAGCGTCACTGTGCGGGACCCTACTGCCACCACTGGTGCCGGCAGCCACTGGCACGGGGATGCCTGGCTAGAGCAGCACACCTGGGGAGGGGAGAAACCCCATCAGTGTTGCCTTCCCTTTTGCAGCTCTTTGGAGAGGATATCCCACTCCTCACCTCAAATGCCTGTGCATCCCTCTGACGGCAGATGAGCTCCTGGCTGTAGGTGACATTCAGCAGCCCCCTGGTCACCTCCAGGATGGCGCGAGTGGGATATGGACCCTGGAACACGAGGTCCTTGTCCCCATATGCCACAGCCCTGGCACCCAGCAGCAGTCGGTGCGCCACATTCTGCTTGTCCCGGGGGTGGATACTGCCCAGGAAGAGGAGGAAGATGGGGTTGGTACCCAAAAACTCCATCCCTACACCCTCACCCCAGCCCAGGACTCACCTGCCATAGGGAGAGTGCTCATCGCCCAGATCCATGGCTACGGCCATGAAAGTGCTGGGCATCCTGGCATTGGGAACAACCCCCAGGTCGGCTGTTTGGTGCCAGCGGAGCCGGGCGAAGCTGTCGTCTGCTCTCTGACGGCGGTAGGTGGACAGCTGTGAGTCACAGGGGAAATGGGGGAGTGGTTCAGATCCCAAAACTGGCCACTCTTGTCCCTGCCTGGAATTTTCAGCATTTGGCAGGATGTGCCCTTTCCCTGGGCATTCCCCCAGGACATGGGAGTCCTGCCTCTCACCCCCACCACACCTGCACGAAGCCAAAGGGGAGAAGTGGCTCTGTCTGTCCAGCTGACCCAGTGTGGAACGCCCGGCGCCAGTCGGCAATGAGTGTGGGGAAGGTGCAGTTGTACTGGTCTGTGTTCAGAAAGGCATTGGCCTCACCTGTCCCTCAGAAAGAAGAGCTGGTGAGAGCTCGGTGGGACAGTGGGGGCTGCTCCACCCCAGGGGATAGAAAGGGGGGCTCACCCTGGTACCAAGCGACACCCCGCAGGGTCATGTTGAGCAGTGGGTGGATCATGGCGTTCCAGAGCACGGAGGGCATTTGTGGGCCAGAGAGATGCTGCTGTGGGGAGGTGCTGGAAGACAAAGCAAGGTTTAAGGGGGATGCAAAGCACAAGGCAGGCTTTAGATTAAAGCAAGCACCATGCCAAAGGGAGATGTGGGGTCCCTCCCTTCCCCCTTTATCCACCCAGATGTGCCTTACTCTCTTGGCATGAGAGAGGTTTTTATCCAGAGGGGGCATAATGATGCATAGAGGAGGCTGTGAGGCTCTGGGAGAGGAGGTGGGGTGGGAAGGGATGAGGATACTCCCCAAAAGCAATGTGGTAGGGGCCAGGAGGTATTTCCACAGCACCTTCTCTCACCTCCCCGTGTCCTCCGGGAGCCCACATGCCTGCAGAACCCGGCGGGAGGACCAGGCCTCGATGGGGGTGCCCCCCCAGGCCACCTCCACCAGCCCGATGGGGGACCCCAGAGCCTCATACAGGGAGCGCCCCAACAGCCAGCACACGGCCGAGAAGTAGGTGAAATTCCCGTGGCCCAGGTTTTCTGCTCAAGAAACACCAGGCTGCAAAGGGGAACAGTGGGGAAAAAGCCATTTCCAAGCTCTCTTTTGGAGGCACATTGCACTCACCAGCTGTTGGAATGGACCATGGCAAGTCAATCTGCTCCAGGTCCTCCAGCTCCACATTGGAGCGGGCAGGCGCCGCAGCAAAGATACGGACATAGGGATAGTGAGCGGCGGTGGCAAGCTCCTGGCTGGCATTGGCCACCTGAAGAAGGGCCAGGAGCATGCAAGGTGCTTCCCTGCCTGATCCCTACCTGGTCCCACCTGATCTGTGCTGTGGGGCCTTACCTGCAGGACTGTCATTGCCATGTTGCTCTGCCCACTGCAAAGCCACACGTCTCCAAAGTAGATGTCCCGCAGTGTCACGTTCTCCGAGCCCTGCTGAGCCATCAGTGCATAGGGACCGCCCCGATCCATTGGGTCCAGGACTATTGTCCAAGTCCCAGAAGGTCCTGGAGGAAGAGCATGGTGCTTATCTTCCACCACTCTTAGGAAGGCCTCAAGACCTTCACCAGGATGTTGAAAGAACAGCCAACAACTAGTGGGAAAGGACAGGCAACAGGAAAAAGCTTCCCCACCACAGAGACAGGTTGGGGAAATGGATTTCAGAAGCTCTCTGGCATCAGGTGGACCTTCCTCCTGCAGGAATTTAGGGGTTAAAAAGAAAACCTGGAAAACAAATGTGTGTCAGAGCAGAAGCTGCTGAGAGGAACTGGGATTACAGGAGCAGCTTGGTTTGTGTGACACTGAGATGTCTCTAGTTAATTTTAGAGGCGTCAAACCAAAGCGTAAAGATATTCTGCTGGAGCTTAGCGTGGATTTTCTGGCTGGATCCTGCAGATCTCCAGGATCGCTGCTCTCCCACAAGACACCTCCAGGCTCTTCATCTTGTGGAGGTGCCCTTGGGCAGCACTTTTACCCTCCAAAGGTGATGAGCTCCCTCCCAACTCTTCAGGCAGGGATACAGCTGGGATTTGAGGTTGCCCCTGAGCCCTCCCAGCTCCAGGAAGGGTCTGCTTGCACAGATAACATCCTTCAGGGCTTAGAGATCCCACAAGATCCTCCAAGGTGGCACAGATCAAAAAAAGAACCTGGGACTGCTCTGGAGATTCCTCAGACCTGGTTTAGACAGGGAGAGAGGCTAAATTCCCCTTCTCCCCTCCACAGCCTCATCACTCGGCTCCAGCCCATGCGGTGCCACCCACTCCAGCAGCAGCTCAGCTCCCGCTGGGCGCCCACAGGATCTGCTGCTGGGAACCAAAGTGAGCAAAGGCTGCTGCTGCTGGGGAGGGGAATGGCTGAACCCCCACAGCTCTCCTGGAGAGGGGAAAGCATGAGCTGGAGATGTCACCAGCACCTCTGCAGCCCCAGGGCAGCAGTGTGACAAACACAGGGGTGGTGCCAAACCCTGTCTCACCCCACCACTGGCTCTGATTTGGGCTCAGACAAATTCTTTGGCCACCAAAACCATCGGCCCCAGTTTGTAGTGAAAGTCTGGGACTGACCTTTAACCTGTGCTGTTTTCTCCATGATGATGAGGCCACTGGCCTCTGCGAGACTCACAGTCACCATGGCCCCCAGCTCCCCGTGGCCCCACACCACAGCCCCTGATGGCTTCTTCTGCAGCACCATGTGGTCACCATAGTAGGAGGCAAAGCTGAGCATTCTCCCTGGAATCAGCAAACAGTGCAAACATCAGCTCCGAGAGAAAAACACCTTTAGCATGGCCTCTGGCCCCCTCTTAAATACAGATTATTTGAGATCCCACTTATTTTACAGCTTCCTGGTGAGCTTTAAGCTGGTTAAAATCACCACAGAGCTGAGAAAGAGGCAGAATTTAAAGTCCACAAGAGGGAATTCACCTCCCAAAGAACAGGGAGCATGTTACATCTTGCATTACACAGATTTGGATACAGATTTTGGTACAAATGCCTCTAATAACAGCATGGAAGTGTCTCTCCCAGCCCAGCCTTGCTAATGAATGTTCTGATGCATTTTTCCCTTGGAAAAAAGTTTGTCAAGGGGTGGGATGGAAAACATCGAGTGTGCAGCATTGGCAAAGGCACCTTCAGTGGGGATGGAAGCAGAAGGCTCAGCCCTGGCACCCCCAAAAGCCCCATTTTTTCAGTGTGAAAAGAAAATCATGTTTGAAAAGGGGGTCAGGAGCAATGTGTGAGGGGTGATCTGGGCAGAGAACCCCAGTGACCAAATCAGAGCTCATGGAGCCTCATCTTCTCCGCAGCTCATCCTAGGCTGGGTTTTAGGAAGGAAAGGCATGACGTCCTCGGCCCCTCAGGAGTCAGCAGCATCGCTGGTCCCACTGCCTCATGCCACGAGGCTCTGGGAGTTATATAAAAAACAAGTCGGAGGAGAAAAAAAAATTAAAACTGAGACGCCAGGGAAGAGTGGAGGCTATAAAAAGCAGCTGGGAGGAGGGAAGGGAAGAAGAAGGGAGGAGGGAAGGGAGGAGAGCCCACGAGACACCACCAAGGAGCTGCATGCGGCTCCCACCTTACGTAAAGCATCATCCCACGACAGCAGTGCTGGGCCAAGGGCGTTGGGGAGGGGCTGGGCGTGTGAAGGGTATCAAAGTGGGACTCAGAGGATGGATGGGGCTTGGGGGTTATGCCACGGGTGTCAAAGTGGGACTGGGGGTAAGCAGAGGGCATCAAACTGGGGCTCTGGGAGTGCAGAGGGCATAGAAGCCCAGCTTGGGGGTGCAAAGAGTCTGAAAGACAGGTGAGGGGTAACAAGGGCATCAAAACTGGGCTAAAGGGGACGCCAAAGGCATCAAAGTGGGGCTGGGAGGGCACCAAGGGCCCCAAAGTGGGGCTCAGAGTAGTGCCAACATCATCAAAGTGGGGCTGGGGGGGTTTACGGGAGGTGCCAAGAGGGGCACCCGAAAAGCCGGGCTGAGGAAGTGCCAATGCACATACGAGGCTCGGAGTGTGCAAAGGGCGCCAAGTCAGGGCTTGGGAGGGCTTAGGGAATTCCTCTGGCATCGGAGCGGGGCTGCTGTGATGCCAAGGGTTCTGGTGGTGCCAAGTGCCCCGAAGTGGGTCTCGGAGGGGGTCTCAGAGGAGGCCCGCTCCCGGCCTGGCTGCAGAGGGTGCCCGCGGGGCTGGGGGGTCGGAGGTTGACCCTCCCCAGCCCTTTACCTGCCGCCGCCGGAGCCAGAGCCAGCAGCGCCAGCAGCGCCCACGGCGCCATCCTGGGGGGACAACGGGCTGCGACGGCGCCGCGACCGCCAGTACACCCCGGGACCCCTCGGTAGCGCCCGGTACCCTCTGGTGCCCCCGGTACCTCCGGCCCGCCCCGCAGGCGGGCCCAGCGCGGGGGTGTGGCCTGTGCACGCACCGCCCGGGGGGGGGCGGTTGCCGCGCAACGGCGTCCGCACCACAGCCTGAGGCGCCGGTGCGGCCCGGTGCGAGTCTGACGGGAGAGGCCGAGGAGATAGGCCGGGAGTGCGGGGCCGAGGGTTGCGGGGCTGCGGGAGGGGAAGCTGGGGCACACGGTGGGGGGGGAACCGCGGCCCCCCCGCACCCGCTCACCCCGCCCAGGCCGGGGCCGCGCGCGCGCAGCGAGAGGCGGCAGCGCGCGTGCGCGGCGGGCAGGGAGCGTGTCGCCTCCTAGCGGCCGCTCTGCCCCCCCCGCAGTCATCAGACCGCGGGTTCGAGTCCCGGCGCTTCCCGGTGGCACCGCGGTCTGTGAGCTGTGGTTAATTCTAGGCTCTGCCGCTGCAGGTGATCCGGGAAAAGCGACCATGTCCATCGCCTCCTCCAACACCAACATGAGGGTGCCCGCCGGCTTCCGGAACCTGCTGGAGGGGCTAGCGCGGGAAGTGCTGCGGGAGCAGCCCACTGACGTGGTGGCCTTTGCAGCTCAGTACTTCCAAAAGCTGTTGGAGCAGAGAGAGGGTGAGTGGCCTTGGCCAGCCCCCACCCTCACACTGCCATCCCCTGCCCCACGCTGCATTGCCTGCCCAGCCTGCGCCATCTGCCCATCACCAGGGCGTCAAGCCTGCCCCACATGTCCCTTGCCCAGGATGTCATCCTGCCCCATGTGCCCACCATCTACAGCATCAGGCCTCTCCTCTGTGCCCATCACCCAGGGCATTAAACCTGCCCCTTGTGTCTTGTGTCCATGGCCTTGTGCCTGTCCCAAATGGCCACCAGCTATGGCCATCAGGCCTTCCATTTGTGCCATCTCCCAGTATGCTGTGCCTGTCCCATGTGCCCATCACCAGTGGTACCAGGTGCTCATTGCATGTAGCATCAAGCCTCCTCCTTCCCCAGCTGGTGGCATTGACCCGGTGGCATGGGGAGCCATGCTGGAGGACGATCGTGTCACCTGGCCCCCTTCCCAGGTAGGCTGCCCTCCACTCCAGGTCCCTCCAGAGAACCTGAGGTGCCAAGAGCTGCACTGGGTCCCTGCTCCCACCCTGTCCCTGCCAGCCTTGTGCCACAAGATCTAAATTTTCTTCTTTCCTCTGGGACGTGAAGGAGGCCAAGGACACGGAGCGGGAGTGAGCAGCACCAGGGGGAGCAGGCAGCATGCACAGCTCTGCATCACTGTGATTCCACCCCAAAATGCATGGAGAGGAGCCAAAGGGGAGCACGTCCCCATAACCCTTATGAACTGGGACACCTCTCCGGAGATACAACCACAGCACTTGCCCCAAATCCCCGATTTCCCACCATCCAACCCCAAAACTAAAAAAAAACCCCTTGGTGCTCCCCTGGCTCCTGTCCTTTTCCTGTGGGTTGGTACTGCACTCCCATCCCACCCCTGCGGTGCTGTTTTAATGAAGAACTTTATTAACGAGGTCCCCACCGTTATTAGCGCCGATCACCTGAGATTTCTCCCCGAAAAATCCTAGGTTTAGGGCTGAGCTGAGCACCGGATGATATTTTTAGCCTCTATATTTAGGCCCCTGCATCCCTGGAGGTTGGAAGAAACTTCATAACATCCCAGCGTGAAGGAATGATGTGACATTGCTCCTCTCCTACCCCCCTCCATAAACTGAGATACCTCCATGGAATTTTGGGGTGCACACAAGGGTCCCCCAGTCCTATTCCTACCTGTGAAATTCATATTTTCCCACACAGAGTGGATTCAAAATCCCCTCAAAGAGTGGGGTTTGCGTTGAAGCCGGCTGCTCTATTTTTGGAGAGGACTGAACCCCCCCATCCATACTCACCCCATTTTTACCCCCTCTTTCCTGTTTTCCATCGCCATATGTGGTGCTCGCCCACAGCATGGGGCATGACAGCGGCTCCCCCGGGAAAAACAGGAAGGAGGGATGGGGAAAAAAAGCTGGCTGGGACCCTGTGCCGGGGCTGATGCCAACCAGCTACGCCTTGACCCCCCCTCCAGCACCGCCTCGCCGGCTGCCGGCTCCTGCTTCGGCAGCCGGCAACGCTGCCTGCCCAGGGCATCCTTCCAGCATCGAATTCCCTTTTCTTTTAAGGGTTTTTTCCCTTTTTTAAAAGGAATTTTTAACACCTCAGTGCCACCATCTCAAACCACGACGGCGGGATGTTCTCAGCAGGTCTCGCCAGCTCCACTTCCCGTTCTCCCCTTCCAAAATCTGAGTTGTTTCCTTGGAATTCAAATTTTGGAGGTGCTGGAGCACCTGCAAAAGCATCATCCAGATGAAGGGGTCCAGGGAGGAAAATTGCAGAGCCTGGAACAGGCTCAAAACTCGCCATTAATGATTAGAAATGTTCTGGCATTTTGCATCCCTCCTCCGCAGCCGCAGCCTGCGGGAGACGGCGGCGCTCAGCGGCTCTGCCAGGACCCGGGTGCCACGGATGGAGCAGTTTTTGGGGGCTAATTGAGGGACTAATCCTAATTTGGGGGCTAACTTTTCAGATCCGTGATGGATGAATCACCCCAAAAACCCTTCCCACTTAACTCGCCCAAAACACCTGGTCTTCTCTCATTGGAGCAGGCAGTGATGGATCTGGAGGGTCTGAAATCCAGGGAAAATGATCTCTTCCCATGAAAAATCCCAGCAGAGTTGCCAAGGCTTCTCCTAGAAGCTGGAGCAGGGTTTTCTGGAGCAGAGCTATTCCCATCCCCCCTCCCCCCCCCACTCTGGTGTGCTGGTGGGAAGAAGTGGCAGTGGAAAAGTGGCTCCAGTGGGGAGAGCTGGGTGCCAGTGGCTCACAGGGGAATTTGAGGGATGCTTGGGAGAATTTTCCAAGAGGGAATTTGGGTGCCTGGCTGGTCCTGGAGCAGGGGTGACCCCCATCAACCTCCAAGTGTGGGTGAAGCAGTTGAGGGAGGTGGCAGTGGTGGGATATGCCTGGGATGGGGTGGGGTGGAGTGGGATGGGGAGCGGGGTTTATGGGTGTCCTGGGCAGCTGGGGTGTCAGGGGACAAGAGGTGCCACCAGCTGCACCCTGCAGGAGTGGCCTTGGAGAAAGAGATGGAGATGGGATGGGAATGGCAACAAGGATGGTGATACAGGAGGGGACAGGGCCAGGGGTGAGGGTGATGATGGGGATGGGGACAGGGAGAGGGACGGAGATGATGCAGTTGAAGCTGGGAATGGGGGCAGGGATTGGCATTATGAAGAGGATGGGGACAAGAAGTGGGATGGAGATCACGACAGGGATGGTGATAGGGATGGGGACAGGGACAATGGTAGGGATGGAGAAGGTGGTGGAGGTGATGGGGATGGGGTCAGGAATGGGGACAGGGCTGGTGGCAGCAGTGGGGACAGTGCCTATTCCAGTGCCAGAAACAGTGATGTCAGCGGGACAGGGATGCTGAGGGGGATGATGATGATGATGATGATGATGATGATGATGGTGATGGCAAAGAGGAAGGTCAGTGCCACCAGGCCCCCAAGCAGGATGACCCCTGTGAGCAAACTTGACCAAGGAGAGCCAGTGGGGCCCAACTGTGCAGGTGGGTCAGGGGGTGCTGGTGCCCGCCCTGGGGGGGCCACGCTGTGTTTTGGGGGCTGGCTGGAGCAGCTCAGGCGCAGAGCCCACGGGCGACTTATGCAGTTGCTTAGCAACTCCCAAACCCGGATTAGAGGCGAGCGAGGCAGGCGATGGGGGGGCTGTGGGCTGCAGCCCCCTGCATTGCCCTGGGGGTCCCTCCTGTTTCCCGGGGTGCCCCAGCTCATCCTGCCGGTCCCAGCATCTTGGCATGGTCCAGGGGCAGCAGCAGGGTCTGCAGGGAGCACCAAGGGCTGTGAAAGTGGCTGGGACTGCAGGTCTGGTTGGAGAACACCCCAAATGTGGGGGAGTCAGATGCTCCTATGAGTGGGGAAGGGACCCCCAGAACCCAGAAGTGGAACCCACTCCTCTGCTTGGAGCCTGCAGCTGGGCACATCACCCCCGGGGTTCTGTGGGTGCTCAGTGGGATACTGTGTCCCACCATGCCCACCCTTCCTCACCATCTTTGTCCTCAGCATCCTCATCCTCACCCTTCTTCAGGACCAGGTCCTAAGTAGGTCAAGAAGGTTTCCCCCACCCGTGCAAGTCAACTGGGGGGGCCAAACCTCCCTCCAGCATCACTGTGGGTCATGTATTCCCCCAAAATGAACCCATTACCCCTATTTGCTATAGCTTTATCCCCCAAAAAACCCTCCACGCCAAAAACAAGGCTCATCACATCTTGGCTCGCATCCTCTGCATGTGATGTTGTGTTCCACGAAACTCCAAGGCAAGCTGCCGGCTCCTTTAAATGTTAGGAGGGAGTTGGAGGCTGCGAAATAAAATTGGAGGAGGGAAAAAAAAAAAAAAAAAAAAAAAGAAAAAAAAAAAAGGAAAAAAAAAGAAAAAGAGGAGAAAGGGAGGAAAAAAAATACGGCACCCCTCCTTCCCCCCCAAAAGCCTGGCAGGGGTGTCGGGCTGATAGGCTCGCCCGGAGGAAAGCGCATTACGTAGGCAAGCGGCTCCGCTCAACTTGCCACCTGCGCCGGGAGAGCTGCCGGGGAAGCGAGATCCTGCCGGAGCCCCTCGCCCGCCGCTGGCCGCCCACCCGCCCTCCGCCATGGACTGCTGCAATGTAGGTCCCCCTTCCCCCGATCCCCTCAGCACCCGCTCCTGCCTTTAATCCATTCCTGCTGCTCTGGGCTGGGGGCGGCCGGGGGGTTTGGGGTGGTGGGGGCGGGGGGTGCGATGGGTGCTGCACCCACCAAGAGCTCAACAAACTCCGCGACCCCTCCAGCGCTGGTGCAGCCCCCCAGGCTCTGCTTCCCTTCAGACCCCCCAAATCCCCACTCCTGCTTCACACCGGTTCGGAATCCATCCCACCGGGGCCACAGCACGGCCAGCATCCTGCACCCCACAGCCCGCTGAGGAAAATCCCCCTGTCCTCGAATCCAGCTTTTATTTAGCTTTTTCTTTCCCCCACCCCGCAGTTGCTCTACAGGTGGGATCGGGGGTTGCGTATGGATAAAGGACTTAATTGGGGTTGTACCCCTCTCCCCTCACCCGAGGGGGAGATCCCCTCCCTCCTGGCCAACAGCCGGCTTGTGGAGAAAACCACATCATTTTCCTCTTTCTCCCTGATCCCCTGACTTTTCCTCCCCCTTTCCCCCTTTTCCTCCCCCTTTCCCCTTTTTTTCCCCCCTTTCCCCACTTTTTTCCCCCATTTCCCCCCTCCTGTTAAGACAGCAGCACAGGGAAAAGCCCCCGTCGCTCCTCCTGGGCACCTCCAGAGAGGCAAAGCCCACCCTGGATATAGGATTTATCCTGCCTGGGTATAGGATTTCTCCCCTATGTATAGGACTTTTTCACTCATATGTAGGATTTCTCCTTCTGAATATAGGATTTCTCCCCTAGATACAAGTTTTCATCAGCTGCATAGAGGTTTTCACCCCATGGATATGGTGTTTTTCCACTGGGTATAGGATTTCTCCTGTTGATATAGGCTATGGCCCCCTGTTTATGGGTTTTCTCCCCTGAATATAGGCTGTCTCCTCTGGATATAGGATTTTTTCTTCTGAATGTATGTTTTTCCTACCTATTTACAGGATTTCTCAACTAGGATATAGGTTTCTGCCACCTGTATGTAAGATTTCTTCCCTGAATATAGGATTTTCCCCCTGGATATAGGAAATGCCCCCGCAAAGATAGATTTCCTCCACCTGTATATGGTATTTCTCCCCTGGATATAGGATTTCCTCTCTCCTAATATAGGATTTCTCTCCTGGATATAGGATTTCTCCCCTGGATATAGGATATGCCCGTCCATGTATAGGTTTTCTCCCTTGATTATAGGATTCCCTTCTCCAGATATAGTATTTCTTCCCTACATATATGTTTCTCCTACCTGAAATATAGGATTTCTCCCCTGGATATAGGTTGTTCTCCCCCATCTCTGCATATATAGGATTTCTCTCCTGAGTATAGGCTTTCTTTCCTAGATTTTCCAGGGATAGGATCCCTATTTTCCAGGGGTAGGATTTCCTTCCCCTGGCTATAGGATTTCTCCCCTGGCTATAGGATTTCCAGCCCTGGCTATAACATTTCCACCCTGGACATATCATTTCCACCTTGGACCCATCCTCACCTTTCACAATGGTAAAACAACCTGAGCAACTTCGTGGAGCTATGGCACGCTCCAACGGGATGAGCTTCCTCACCCCCCAGATTTACAGCTTCCAAATAAGCCCCCCAAAACTCCTTTAAGTCCTTTCAAGTGCTTGTGGAGCAACACAAAGGCTTCACCCTCACAGCTGCCGGCACTGGATCATCCAATGCCAGCTCATTTCCACCTAATATCGTTTTCCCATGTTTTTTATTTCCCGTTGAACTTGGTGCTGAGTCCAACTGCTCTGGTGGGATGTGGCAGGAGGGGAATGGGTTACCGTACTTTGTCCTTGGTGTGGCTTTTCCTCCCTTCTGGCATCACTCCTTTCCCAAATTTCCTGGTGTTTTCAACCAAAGCCCTGAGGAGGGATGCAGGAGGATGCAACAGGCTACAAGGGAAAGGGAAACTGAGGCATGACCAGCTCATTTTGTGCAGGATGGCCCCCAGCCCCGTGCCAAAAATACCCCCCAGAACCCATCCTCTGCTCCCGTGGATTCTCCTCTTCCTGCATCATAATCCTGGCTGGAGCCTGGCTTCCTGCAGTCGTGTGGTCCAGGGTGGGATTTCAGGATGAGCAGGAGGTGAAGCGTCTTCCCCTGCCTGCAGCTTTGGTTGCCATTTCTCCAAGACACCTGCAAGGGACCCTGATTTTTAGCAGAACCCCTCATTTTTAGCAAAGGCGCCTATTTTAAACCTAATTTTTAACAGCCCTCCCCCTAATTTTTAGAACAGGGGCTCATTTAAGACCTTCTTGAATGGATTCATTTGGGGGGGGAGCTGTGCTGTTTGAGGTCCCACCAGCTGTAACTCTGCCGTTGCCACCATCAGGAGGGAGCCTGCACAAAGCTGGACGAGGACATCCTGGACATCCCTTTGGACGATCCTGATGCCAACGCGGCAGCTGCCAAGATCCAGGCTAGTTTCCGTGGCCATATGACCCGCAAGAAGATCAAAGGGGGTGAGATTGATCGGAAAACCAAGGACGCCGAGTGCGCCAACAGCACCCGCGGCGGCGACCTCCGCAACGGCGACTAGGTACATCCCAAATCCCGCTTCTTCCCCCCAAACTGGGTCATTTCTGTAAGGATGCTGCTCTGAGCATCCTTTGCTGTGTTGTTTTGGGATGGAGCATCCTTCTCCAAGCTGATTTGGGATGGAGCATCCTTCCCTGCGCAGATCTGGGATGGAGCATTCTTCCTTGTGCAGATTTGGGACGGAGCAACCTTCCCCACACCGGTTCAAGGTGGAGAAGGGGTTTTTCCTCCCAGGAGATGGAAACACACAGGCAGGCAGCCCCTGCCTTGCCCTAATTTTGGGTGTGCGCCGTAGTAGTTGGGAAGGATGGGAAGTAGGATGGGAAGGCGCAGCCCTAGATTTGGATTGAATCTCTCCCTTAGCAACACCACCCCGAGCGCCTCGCCTCAGCACATGCTATTTTTAAAAGCCTGTGTCACAGTCTCCTGGCAGGAAAAGGTAAATTTAAAAAGCGCCCACGGTGCCGAAGCTGCGTGGCATTGGAGCCCGGGTGGTGGCTGCGCCGTGCCCGGGCCGTGCCCTGTGCCCTGCCGGTGCCGTGAGCGCGGGATGGCCCCGGATACCGGCAAGGCTGGTTCGGGGTTAGCGGCGGGGAGGGCGTGCTGCCGGCTCGGCCACGTGAGTGTGGCGGGGCTGGTGGAGATGCAGCTGGGATGAGACTGGGATGCAGTGAGGATGGAGTAGGAATGCGGTGGGGATTTAATGAAGATACAGTGGGGATGAACTGAAGATGCAGTGGGAATGCGGTGGGGAGGAAGAGAAGGATGCAGTGAGGATGCAGCGGGGATTCAACAAGGCTGCAGTGGGAAGGAACTGAGGATGTAGTGGGGATGGAACTGGAACTCAGCTGGGACACAGTGGGGATGAACTGAGGGTACAGTGGGAACAGAACTGAGCTGTGGTGGGGAAGCAATGGGGATGCAGTGAGAATGCACTGGCATTCAGTGAAAATGCAGTGAGGATGGAAAGGGAATTCAGTGGGGCTGGGATGAGAATGAACTGAGGATGCAGAGGGGATTTTGTGAAGATCCAGTGAGGACAATGTGGAAACACAGAGAGACTGCAGTGGGGCTGCAAAGGGGATGCAGTGGAGATGTGGTGGGGATGAACTGGGGATGCAGTGGGGAAGCAACAGAGATGCAGTGACGATGCAATGGGAACAAACTGAAGATGCAGTGGGGATTCAATGGGGCTGCAGTGAAGATTGAGCGAGGATGCACCGGGGCTGCACTGGGGTTGCAGTGTGGATGTCACAGGGCTGCAAGGGGCAGGCAGCTGCCAAGTGCAAGTGCTGTGCAGCTTCTTAGGGCCCAGAGGTTCTTTTGGGATGCCTTGTTAGAGGGGCTGAGCAGGTTGGCTGCAGGGGAGCCAGGTTCCCTTCCTTCTGCCACGGTGCTCTGCCTAGGGGTGTGCAGGCAGGGGTCCCCCCCGGGTTCCTGGGCTGGGTGAGGGCAGAGTGTGGGCAGCAGTGGAGGCAGGACAAGGGTGCAGGCAGGGTGTGGGCGGGCTGCAAGTAGGGCACGGGCAGGGTGTAGGCAGGGGGAGGGCATGGAGAGGGTGCAGGCTGCAGGAGCAGCACGTGAGCAGGGTGCAGGCAGGGTGCAGGGCAGGGTGCAGGTGCAGGGCACAGAGTGCAGACAAGGTACAGGCAAGGCGTGGGCAGGGCACCTGGGCAGGGTGCAGTCAGGGCAGTCAGGGCACAGGGTGCAGGGTACAGGCAGGGTGAAGGGTGCAGGGTGAAGACAGTGCAGGCAAGCACAGAGTACAGAGAGCACTAAAGGTGCAGGCAGGGCACAGGGTGCAGGCAAGGCTCAGGGTGCAGGGTACAGGCAGGGCCAGGCCCAGGCTGACCACTCGCTCTCTCCTTGCTTGCAGGGGCCACCAGCTGCTCACCGGAAACCCCTCGCCACCGACCCCCTCCCGCCGCCGCCCGCCGAGGCCCAGGAGCCCCCGCTTTACCCCCTGCCCCCCGCATGCGTCCCCCGGGGTCCCCCCACAGCCAGGCACTGCCCCTGTCCCTGGCTGCCACCCCCCACGCCAGACGCCCGCCCCAATAAACACCCCTGCCAGAGCCCCGGCCTTCCTCGGTGCCTTTTGATGTCACCGGCAGAGCGGTGAGGTCACAGCGGGCAGGGGTGGGAGGGCTGTGGGCCAGGTGGTGCCCAGCAGTGATCTCCCATGTGTACGTGTGACATCGTACAGGCACGTGTGACATCACTGCCAAGCATGTGACAGCTGGCGTGACATCACGCTGGTGCACAGGGTGTGGCGTGACATCACTCGTGGGTGGGACATGACTTGTGAGGTGCTGGCATGAGATGGGTGGTGATGTCACTACTGGACAGGTGACGGATGCTGTGACACCATACAGGTGTGTGTGACATCACTGCTGGCTGTGTGATGCTATACAGGTGTGTGTGACATCACTGCTGGCTGTGTGACACCATGAAGGAGTGTGTGACATCACTGCTGGCTGTGTGACGCCATGCAGGCGTGTGTGACTTCACTGCTGGATGTGTGACACAATGCAGGCGTGTGTGATGGCTGGAGTGACATCATTCCACTGTGTGTGATGTCACTACTAGGCGTGACTGTGCGTGTGACATCATACAGGCACGTCACATCACTGCTGCTGTGTGATGGTAAGTGTGACATCATGCAGGCAACACATGACATCCCTGATGGACATGTGACATGCCTGTGTGGCAGCACATAGGCATCGGTCAGATGCTGTGATGTCACACAGTCATTGTGGCATCATACCTCCTGACACAGGGTGTGACATCATGGTCACCGGGTGTGACGACATGTGTATCATGATGTCACCTCACCCTGAGGACCTTGGCTGGTGCACTGTGACATCACCCTGCCCTATGACATCACCCAGAAGGTTGTGGGACATCCCTCCCCACCTCGAAATCCGCACAAACTCACCCAAAGCGCCGGTGCTGGGCAGTGCAGCAGCTTTTAATCAGAAAACCCCTAAAAAAGTGTGTGTGTGTGTGTCTGTGTGTCCCCGCCACCCACCCCCCCCACTTTTAATGCTCTTTTATGAAAAATCCCTCATTTCACCTGATATATAGATATAGAAAAAAAATAACAAGAAGGGGACCCCCCTGAGCCAGGGCTGGGGCTGGTTTGGGGGTGATATTTATGGGGAGACTCAGTCCCTCCAAACCCAGAGAGCCTCTGCACCCATTAAACACGCCCACAACGAGTCCAGCTGCTCGAGGCATCTGTTAAAAAGAAAAGGAAACCCAAAAAGGGACAAAACCACCCCAGGAAAGAGGGAGTGGAGTGGGCTGGCTATGGGCACCGCTGTTTTTTGGGGGGGTGCTCACACCAAGGAGCCAGCTCGGCTCTGCGCTGGCACCATGACAGGAACGGCACCTGCTCGTGCCAGGCTGGAGGGGGGCAACGACCCCACGGGAGCGGCGGCTGGATCCTGGCGGCGCCGGGAGGTCCCGTTAACGGCAGGGGGTGAGAGGTTGGGGGGCCGGCCCCCTCCCCGGGGCGGGGGTCCCCGGTAGCTGCCGGTGGTGATGAGGATGGAGGCGGTGTCGGAGGGGGCTCTGGATCCGTAGGTTTGCCGGGTGCCGGCGATGGAGGACAGGGTGCTGGTTTTGGACATGGTGTCTGAAGCTGGCCTCCTTGCCCACGACGGGGTTTTGGGTGCCACGGCGTCTTCCCTGCCAAGAGGGGAGAGGGTCAGAGGGATCGACTCTGGGAACCCCTCCATTCCCCACCCCAGCGAACTCTCCCTGAGCAATGAGATGGTGCAGACATCCTCGACCCACAAACAGAGGGACGAAAGGGGAGGGGGAAAACAGAGGTGGAAAATACCCTCATTAACTCTGAAACCACGACTGGCTAGAGGTGGAAACTTCCTTCCTGATTGTTACCTCTGGACCATATTGATGATTGGCCAGAGATGAAGAACTCTTCCCCACTATTAACCTGAACATGAGAAATGACGGGCCAGAGGTAGAAACACCCTCCTCACCCACTGACCCTGAAACCTAATGATGATTTGAACCCCCTCCACAGGAAGAGTGCCTCACTTGATTTCATTGGCTCCCTCCTCCTGGCTGTCACGTTTTTCCCTCCTGTAGCCGACAACCTTCTGAGCAAAGAAGATGATGATGGCAAGGGCACCCAGGGAGCCCAGCACGGCGCCAGCAATGACTGCTTTGGTGCTTGCTGCCAGAGAGAGAGAGATTCCCTTACTCCCTTATCCCCACAGGGACCTCATGGGGACTGTGTCCCCCTCCCCGACCCTGTGGACACGTACTCACTTGAGTGTACCTCCAGGACAATGCTGCAGTTCTTAGAACCTGCTTGGTTTTCAGCCCTGCAGACGTAGACCCCTGACATTTCCAGGGAGAGGTTGGTCAGCTTGAGGGTGCCCCTGGCCCGGTCTGCAGGTGAGAAATTTGGGTGCTGCCTCACAGCCATTCCTTAACCCTCCACCTCCTCATGCAAGAAGTGGTTAAGGGGATGAAGCCAAAGAATCCCTAGCTGAATCTTCTCAGGATATTCCAGCCCACCCACCCACCGCACTCCCCAGCCCCACACTGGTGCCACCTTACCCTGGGCAGGGGGAAAGAAGACCTGCAGGGTGGGCGGCTCACGCTGCCACTGGTACATGGGCGAGGGCTTCCCCTTCTTGGAGGAGCAGCTCAAGGTGACGTTGTTCCCCACGACGGCGCTGCCGTGCAGCTGGCAGGTGGGGGCGGCCGGCGGCACTGTGGGCACTGATGTTAGTCCTGAGGGGCACCGTGGGGAGGTCCAAGGGAGCCAGGGGGACTCGGAGCCTTACCCAGGACGCTGAGGTTGATGATGCCGACGTTCTTGTCCAACCTGATGGAGTCATCCACCACGTTGACGTAGCACAGGTACTGACCCGAGTCTTGCTCCCGGGTGGCGTTGATGAACATGGAGATGTTGTGGCTTTGGATGGGGTACAGGAACCCCATGCGGGGTTTCATATCCGTCTCCTCCACCTTCACCACCCCGCCCAGGTATGACAGGATCTGCACAGGAAAAAAACACATGCTTTCACTTCCGGAAGGTGTTGCTGGAGAGAAATGCCCCTCATATCCCAAATTTCATAGAGCAGTGGTTGCTGCATAAGCCCCCTCCAGCCTTACCTCCCCTGAGCATCCTGGACATGGGAACTGCAGGCAGCTCCCCACCACAGGCACAAATAAATACCTCTGGCATGGGCACCATGAGCAACTGTCCCATCACGAGCATCTCCGCATCAGGGGCACCACAAGTGGTGCCCCCAGGGTGGGCATTTTCCCATTGTAGGCACCATGAGCATCCTCCAAGGATACTTCCCCATCATGGGTATCTCCCCATTGTGAGCATGGCAAGCTATTACAGGCACCCTGGGCACGCCCCCAGTGTGGGCATCTCCCCTCATGGGCACTATGAGCACCTCCCCACCATGGGCACCTCCTTATCATGAGGACCACCATCATCTGTAAGCATTTCCCACTGTAGACACCACAAACACCTCCCCACATTGGCATCTCCCCATCTTGGATCTTTCCCTATCTTGTGTCTCTCCCCGCTGTGGGCACCACAAGCACCTCTCTGCTGCAGGCACTCCGGGCATGACCTCATCATGGGCATCATCACATCATCATGAGCTTCCTCCATCAAGGGTACCCCCCATGGTGGGCACCATGAGCTTCCCCCATCCCATCAATGGGCGCTACAAGCAGCTCCCCATGGGTATGGGGATGGCACCATGGGTATGGCCTCATCATGGGCACCATCAGCATGTCCCCATGGCAGTCACCTCCCCATGGTGGCCGCCATGAACTTCACCCCATCGTGGGCCAGCTCTCCACCATGGGCACCACAAGCATGCCTCCACTGTGGGAACCACATGCATCTCCCCATGGCACATCCCTGCCATGAGCACCTCCCCATTATGGGCATCTCCCCATCATGGGTGCCATGTCCTTACCCTGGACACTTACCCATTGTCAGCCACCATGAGGTTCCCTCACTCATGGGCACTTACCCATTGTGGGCATCTTCCCTGCACTGGCACCATGAGCTTCATCCCATCATGAGCATCCCATGGTGGGCACCATGACCTTCCCTCCACCAAGGCTACCTCCCCATCACGGGCATCCTTCCACCATGGGCACTGTGCCCATTACCCCATGGCTGGCACCATAATCTTCCCCCCATCATCAGCACCACCAGCACCCCCTCCATGGTCACCTCCCAGCTTGGCCCCCTCCATCCTGCAAGCCCTGTCCTCTTCTCACCTGGAAGGGACCAGCATTCTTGTTCAGCAGCCAGGTGACGTAGGGCTTGTTCTGGGAGTGGCTGGTGTACCAGGCAGGCAGCACCGCCTGCTGCCCCTCCACGGAGAACACCAAGCTCGTCCCCACATGCACCTCCAGCACAGCCAAGGAGACACCTGCCCGTGGGAGAGCGAAGAAACCGGGAAATGACTCAACCCCAGGTGCTACTTCTCCACAAAACCTCACCAATTGTGAGAAAAAACCCTACTCCCAAGACAAAAACAACAACCCCAGGTTATCACCAGGAAGCTGGGCCACGAGAACATTTTGCCTCCTTCCCTGCCACAGGAAGGGCTTTCCGCCTGCTCCGGAGGATGCAGGAATTGCTGTTCCCTCCCACCCCAGCTTCCGCCCCACACTCGGCTTGGGAATTCCTAAGGCCCAAGTCCCTCCTCCCAGGAGACGGCCACCTCCAGCATGCAGACACCCCCGTTAGCTCAGTATTGGGGTACTCCCAGCCCCCCATGATGCTGCACCAGATCCCATGGGATTTATTTGTAAGGCGCCCCCATATGCACCCCACAAGCCTTCCCCAGCATCCCAGTGTCCCCCCTTTTTGCTGCCAGCACTAAATTGGGGTAATCAATGAGTGGCTCCCTCTGGTGCCCCATCTCATTTGACCCCAAATATCCCATCCCAACCCCCTGTCATCATGTCCCCTGCACCCCAAGCCCCACTGGGAGGAGGTGATGGGGTAAGAGTGGGCACCAGGGACTGGAGAGGGATGCTCAGCTCCTGGGGGAAGATCATTCCCCAGCTTTGCCCGTAAGGCTCAGCCAGAAAATTAATCAGCTCGGGCAAGGCTGAGTTTGTGCTGGGGTTGGTTTGTTTTTCCTGGGGGAACATCACCCAGGCCCTGCATCCCAGCGGCTCCATCCCTGCATCCGCCCATCGATCCATGACCCTGGCTGGCCCTGCTCCTGCCAGTGCCCCAGGGATGCTTCACACTGGGATGCAGGGGGGAAAGGATGATGCTACCCCCTCATCCCAAATCCTCCGTTTGGGGGGAAAACCCCCTGGGTCTGAAGGATTTCAGGAGCTTTCAATAACCTCGCACTTTTCCCTAAGAGCTCAGAGGTTCTAATTGGATTTTTCCAGGGTGGGAAGAGGAAAACAAGGCGCTGGGGGGTATTTTTAGCCTCCTCCTGCATCCGTTCATCCCCCCTCCTGGCAAGGCATTGGTGCCATTTCCGGACGGAGCCTTCCAGCTCCAGGCAGGAAACTCTGCTCCGGCTGATAAGTCTTCTCAGGAATTAAAAAAAATAATTAAATTTCCTTTCTCTGGTGAAAATCTGAGAGAAATAAGGCCCAGTCTGGTGAGGATGCGTAAAAATAGCTCACCCGGGCTAAGAACATAAACCTTTAAATCCTGGTGGGTTTGAGGGAGGGAGATGCTGGAGGCGCCAGCAGGTCCCAAATCATTGATAATATTATTTATTAATGACACAAAGCTATGGTATCAGATCCAATAGAAAGTATGGAAAAATAATGGTAATTATAGTGTATTTATATGTAATTATACAGATAATTGTATTAAATTTAGAGAAAGTCGAAAGAAATATGGGATGGCAACTCATTAAATTGGAATTTCCAGAACAAAATAGATCATCGAGAACATATAATTTATAATAGCTATAAATACAGGTATATTTTTGTAAGAATAGGGATAATAGTGGGGATATGAGAGTGATAATGGTGCTCAGAACAATGAGAGTAATGATCAAAGTAAGAATAATAATTATAAAAGTGGGAATAATAATGATAAAAGTGATATTAATAATTATAATAATAATAACGGTAATAGTGATTATAATAATTATAACAATTATTTCAATACAATAATGATAACAATCAAAATAATTATAATGCTGATAATAATTACAATACTAATATTATTAATAATAGTGATCAAAATCATACAGTTCATTAATTATGCAGATGGCACAGACCCTAAACCTCCCTGCATTCCCAATAGCTGGGAAAATCCAGGTGTTTTCAGCCCAGATCCTCCATTATTATAAAAGTGTGTTAAATTGGGATAACCTAAAAGAAAATAGATTATATTCAGTAATTGTGTTGTAATTTCTATTAGAAATATTAGAGATAATAGGTAATAGACCTTGTAAAATAATTATAATTGTAATTTAATAAAAATAATTCTGACAGTTATAATAGATATAATACCAATTATAACAGTGATTATAATGAAAATAGTAATAAAAGAGTGATAATAAGTATAATGATGATAATGGTAATAATAATAAAATATTATTCATAATATAATTCATTAATGATGCAGATGGCATCGATAAATGACTCCACAGCTTCTACACCCCTGTGCATCCCCAACAGCTGGGAAAATCCAGGTTTTTCATCCTACCTCCTCCATCAGCATGATTTTTTGGGCACAAAAAAGGTGCTGGCCCAAAGGGTGCTGGTGACTCCTGGGGAAATCCAGGCTCCAGAGAGGGAAAAGGTGTTCTGGCATCAGCCAGAGGTTTCCTGTCGCACCCCGAGGCATCAAAACAGCCCCGTGTGCCTCAGAGCTGCTCCCAGCGCTGCAAACCAGGGTGTGTTAACTCTGAAACCTAATGATGACTACGTTAATTATGTTAATTGTTCTCTGGGGCTGCAGCTTTGCTCTGTCATCCTTAAAACCCCTGTGGCAACAGGAGATCCTGGCTCTATCATCTCCCCTCCAGCACACTGGGGAGAGGGAGATGGATCTAGATCTGAAGGCTGCTCGCTCCCCAGCATCCCCTTTTTCTTGCAGAATTCACCCAAATTCCTCATCTCAGACAGATGTGACCCTAAAAAAGGCTGGTGGAGCTGGGTCTGGAGCTGCAGGCACGGGACCGAACCCCCTGGCACAGCTCTGGCTTTGGCCACCTCGACGCTCCAAATCCTCTAATGCTTTAACCAGATCGAAAAAATTAAGCCGCTCGCGGTGCTCATACGCATCTGGGGGGGCCTGGGGCCCTCAGCCCCTCCCGCCTGCTCTCTGGGCTCAAAACCTGGATTTTTATCCAGCTGCCCTGAGCTAAACACCTGCCCGGGTGTTTTCCCTCCACCCCAGCCCATCTGCTGGGATTTTTTTGCATATGGGAAAACAGAATTGTCTTAAATTTACCTTTAAAAATAGCCATAATTTTTTCCCCTACGGAATAAATATCTTACAATTTAGCATTCCAAAATGCTTTAAATTTTCCCATGACAAAAAATAAAAAACTGCTTTAAATTTCCCTTTGAATTTTTTCCCTATGGAAAAAAATCACCTTTAAATCCTTGCAATCTTAACATTAATCCCTGTGCTGATATCAATCACCCAATCCTCATCTAAAATTGCATCATTTCACCACCCCAAAAAAAGCTGTTTTCTGGCTCTGGCACAGCCTGAACCCCCCAAAAAGCAAACTCCCCCTCCAGCCCCCTCCCCGAGTCTCTAAACCATTAACTGTATGGGGAATTAAATCCCGGAGGCGGTTGGGGTTTGATGACCCCAGTTGATAGGATTAAGGCGCTGGAGTCATGTGAAACCCAGACCCAAATTAAATCCCAAAAGATCAAGCTTGGGATTTAAAATACACAGCGGGAATCTGGCCGGAAAAGGGACCCTTGAAAAAGCTTGGAAAAAGGTCAAGGAGCATCTCGGCACTGCAACGCAGCCAGTCGCCTTCCCTTTTTTTTAAAATTATTTTTGGGGAATTTTTTTCCTTTTCTTCCCTTAACTTGGACTATTTATAAACGGGCAGATAGGAGATGCCGGGCTGTGGAGCAGTGTCCGTTGGGAAAATCCACAGCGGCATTTCTCACGACCCCGGGGGCGGGGGGGGCAGAAAGTGCCGTATCCTCCAGAGAGACCAAATTTGGGGAAAAAAAATTAAATAATGCAATAATCATATGTGAGTTTGCTATAGATGGAAACGTGCTTCACCCCTGGTGTGGGAGAGAGAGGCGGAGATGGGATGATATGGAGATGGGATGGGCAGGGGACGAGATTGGAATGGGATTGAGGAAGGCATTGGGTTTGGGATCGGGGATGGGATGGGACAGGGACTGGGAAGAGAACAGGGATGGCAAACATCCCTCATTTTGCTTTCCCCCATCACAATCCCATGAGGATCCCACGGGACGAGGAAGGATTGCTTGAAAGCAAAACTAAAGGAAAAACACACATTTGGGGTTCAAAAGGGTCTTTCTGCTGCATTTTTGAGCTTTCAGTGCCTATGATGTCACATCCCAGGGCTCAAGCGTGATTTTTTTTGTGGGAATCCATCATGATTCCATGCAAAAAACGCCATTGGGACACGGCAAAGGAGTGCCCTGGTGGGATTTAAGGGCTGAGTGACTCCCACACCTCATACCAACATGCTTTAACTTTTATCAAGGAAGAAAACCTTCAAGGAGGAACAAGTGGCGGCTCCAAGACCCCCACCCAGTGTTCTGCTGGAAGGAAATGCTGCTGCCATTGTTTTTGGGGCCGTTTCCTTTCTCCAAAGGCCTCTCCTTCACTGGGAACGCCAAAGGATGTTTCCTTTTGGAGCAACCGTGGCAGTTCCAAAAAAACTCAAATAGGGTGGGAAATTAGGGGTGGAAGAAGGGAAAAACCCCTGGACAGAGAAGGGTTGAGACCCCTCACCTCAAAGCCAGCTGGGATGGCTGTGGAGCATCGGTAAACAAGGGAAAACAAATGGATTTTTTCCTGCCCAATGCCACGCAGGGAGGTGAACTAAGCACACTGGAGTCCCTGGCATGTCCCCATACGGGGGTGCTTCAGGTTTGGGGGTGCTGGAAGCGGCTGTTTGGCAGCTCCAAGGTACAAATGGCTTTTCCCGGGATGACTCAGATTTTCTCCACTCTGGGCAATCCTAAAAGGGGAGCGGGGTTGATCGTTCCCCCCTCTCCGCCCTGCCAACCTGCCTGCTGAGGTAGGGAACTGGGGGCACAGAGACAAGCGGGTGCTGTGACCCCCGCCCCTGGTACCCCGTGGTCCTTCCCGGTGCCACCCTAAAGCTTCCCAGGGTGTTGCTGGGCTCTGCCTGGCGGTGTTGGGCTCCCGGGTTTCTTGCTGGGTGCCGCCGGCTGCTCCCACACGCTGCCCGATGACCCCCTCGGTATCTCCGGGTGCTGCCCGGTGCCCTCCCAAAAGCTCTCCCTCGTCCTGCCCGGTTCATCCCGTTTTTCCCGAGTCCCGCCGGGCACCCCCCTGGCACCACGGCGTCCTGCCCCGTACCCCCCGCGCTGCCTCGCGTCCTGAGCGGTTCCCCCCGATTCCCCCGCGCCTTGCCGGGTGCAGCCGCCAGCACCGCCGGACCCTGCCTGATGCATCCCGAGAGCTCTCCCGCGTCCTGCCCGATATCCCCCGGTCCTCTCGCATCTCCTCGGTTGCCCTCCCGCTACCCCCGGGTCCCGCCCGGTGGCCTCCCCGGTGCCCCGCGCCGTTCCCCCGGACCCCCCGGGTCCCGCGGGGCTCACCCAGCAGCGCCGCCAGCGCCAGCGCCGCCCGCCGCAGCGCGCCCATGGCCGGAGCCGCCGCCGCAGCAGCAGGTGCCGGGGGGGCCCGGGGCA
>WAAE01021523.1:467535-559076 GCA_013400495.1 Nicator chloris
CCCACCTTCCCCTTCTCACAGCTTTGATTGTATCCATAAGCAATGGGTCGACAACAAAACAAATAAAAATAATAATCGTCTTTTCCCAGCTGCCAGGTTATTCTCATAGAGAGTTTTGGAACTTGATTGAAAAAAAAAGAAAAAGAAAGAAAGGAAACTGAAAGGAGAAAAAGAAAAGACAAAAAAGGGTAAAAAGTGAAAATAGAAATGATAAAAAACCCAAAATTAAAAGAAGAAGAAAAAAAATTATAAAGAAGTTTTAAAAAAACAAACAAAAAAGATAAAAAGAAGATAAAAAAGAAAGAAGAGGAATAGAGAAAAAAGAAAAAGAAGAAAAAAATGAGAGATATAAGAGAAAAATAATGATTAAAAAGACAAAAGAGAGAAAAATAGGAAAAAATTAATGAGAAAAAAAATAAAAAAGGCCAGGAATTATTTTAATGTTAAAAAAATAAAATAAAATAAAAGCAGATATGGCAACGCTACTAAGGATGTGGAATACGTCACGGAACCCAAAGTCTTTGCAGGCAACACTGTTTGGAGAGAGGAGAACACTCGATGGTGAAAAAAGTGAAGTTCTAAATTATATACAAGATATCTAAGGGTGGCTTTGAAAAACAGTCCCCGGGCCGGGAGTTGGGGTTTCCCTCGCCGTTATCTATTGCTTATTGAGTCAGATCCAGAGTAACACTTAGAGACGGATGCATCCAAATGAGACACCGTGGAATAAAGGACAGACCAAACCCTCAGTTTCTGTATGAAAACGCCGTGTGTACGAGCTTGTCCCATGTGGAATGTACCGACAGTCGTCTCGCAGGCCGGGCGCTCCTCCCGGCCACGCCGCTCCGGTGGGGAACCGGCCGGTCGGGCCAGAGCCGGGCCCGGCGCGTGGGGAGCGCCCCGGCAGCCTCCGCGCACCCCAAAACGCGCTTCCAGGCGGAAAAGTCCCGTGTGCCCGGATGTGAACGGACAGGATCCGAGTGAGATGGAAAATGGGGCGGAAAGCCCTGATCCTTATGAAGGATGAGACTCAGTTGTTAAATTTTAAGGGGTACCCGATGGCTTTTTCCAGGCACTCTACCAAAGAGCCGGCAGACAGAAAATCCCTCTCCACTTCCACAAATTTGATGTAGATGGATTTGGGTGAGACCCCAGGCTCTACGACGCAGTTCTGAGATAAAAAGGCGTTGATCCCGACCCAATCTTTGCTGAAGGTTTTGGTGTTTGCCTGGAAGTGTAAAAACAGGCACTGCTGGAGAGTCCGGACCTCGGCGATGCCGAGGTAACAGTAGATAATCCGGGCAGATTCCATATCCACCCGAAGGGAGGCCTGTGGGGAGGGGACCTCGAGTTCCCCTGGAGTCTCATTGCCGGGGTCGGGTGCCCGGTGCTCGGCCAGAGGGGAGGGGAGTTTCTCGTGGCACTCCTCATATCCAATGGCGTACAGGCCAGGGCTTTTTGGGATCCCTCCTGGTAATAAATACTGCACCACGTTCCCTCCAGTGGGTTTGGAGTGAGCGATGGGAATCCAGTCAATCTCCATGTGCAGCTCCAAGCATCTTGCTTCGCTGATGGTGATCTCCAGGAATTTGTAATAAACATTTTTCCAGTTCATTTTCTGTACTCGAGTCATGATCACCCGACCCTCCGGTTTTTCCGAGTTGAAATATTCCCGGAGCCGCTTGCCCAAGGGCACCTGGGAGCTGATCTCTGCGTAGTGGTAACGGATATCCTCCTTCCAGCGGGTGTTGTACCCAATGCCGAAAATGGCCAGTTTGTTAGAAAGGTGGAGCCTGGAGAAGTCCGTCCAGCTCTGAAACAGCTCCCACTTCAACTGGACCGACTCCAAGATTTGCATAATGTTCTGCATGACGTCACGCTTCCTGGAAATTAAGAAACAGGGAGAGAAGGATAAAGGCATCAGAGCTGAAAAACTTTCCCAGCAAATGCACCGTTCTTCAGAAAACATTAATCCCCATCAGCTTTCCTGTCTGATTTTTCTTACTACTATATACATTTCTGGGGTACTTTATGAGTTATAACAACACCCCAATGGGGAAATTTTAAATTAATCTTGACAAAACCAAAACAAACCCAACCCAAACTCTTCCTGATATCAAATCATCTCCAAGGAAGCATGTAACTGGCACTGCTGAATAAATACACACTCAACTACTGAGTCATTCTTTACAATCCTGGGCTTGTCGGCACATGGTCCATGAGCTGCATCTTGAGCTCACAACTGCCACTCAAAACACTTCTGCCTCATTGTTATCCCCAAATTCATGCCAGCAAATGGGACTGTAACTGTAAAAACCCCAATGGGAGAATGAAGCCGCTCCCGAGGGCTCTGTCCTGGAGCTGGGGTGGAAACAGAGCTCAAGGGACCAACTCCCTGGAGCAGAAGATCCTCCCAGACACATTCTGGATGCTGAGGGAAAGACAGCGGCAATCCCACCAGACAGCCAATAAAGAAATCCCCACACTCCCAAAAATCTGTTTTCACTCCCAGCAGCAAGATTTCAGAGCAGGGTTTACATCAGGAGAGAGCATCCTCATGCACCTGTAGCGAGCTGGAACAGCTTCCTCCGGGATAAATGAGACCATTAGGGTGTAATTAGCCAGTAGGGAGAATTCCTAATTTGAGAAGTTATTGTCCTATAATCAAAGCTGTAGGAAGATACTGCAACTCGTTTGCTAACGGAGAAATCTGTCTTGGTCCAACAAACGGGATGTAAAGGATCTTTCCATGCAACTCTCCCTCCTTTATCCATTGTGCCACATCTGGAAAGCTGAACTGTGGAGGTCACTGCACTCCCAGGAGGATTCTTTTTCTCCTTCCACATCCCACCAGGAGGACATACTGTACCAGGCAACACAGGTTTTCTTCTGCAGGGCAAACTTCCCTCCTCCTGCAGGTTCCTCGAAATCACTTAAACTCCCTAAACCCAGCCCTTTGCAACAGCTTCCCAGTGGAGTCCACCATCAGACTGGTGAGGGACACGAAGACCTCTAAGAGCAGACATGACACCCTACAACCAAGGCTGACTCTGGCAGATGCATTCCTGCCCAATAAATCCCTATGGGGAGTAGGTCTTTTTCCATCATAATGTATATAAGGGTTCAAAGAAAACTGGACTGGAAGCTGCAGAGCCTACCTGTGGTGCTGGAGAGGCCTCACTTTAGAGCTTTTCATTCCAAAAAACCTGCTTTTACAGGTCTAACTACAAGGCATGAGATTCTGGCAAGGTTCTCCAATTGCTGGGTGTCCTGCAGGTGATGGAGGCCTCTGGAGCAGGCTGAGGGCACTGGGCTCAGGACACAGAGCTCTGGTTTGATGTATGATGGTTGGTGCACACCATCTGCAAACCTCACCTGTGCTGTCCAAGCCCCCCCGAGCATTTCTGAGCATCCAGGTTGGGACAGCTCCCTCTTCACAGTGACATTGGCATCACATCCATCACCACCTGATCTACCTCACCTGTCTTGTGGCACCAACCATGTCAGAAGTTCCCTGAAAAGACCTTCAAAGGCCCTTTGGGAAGTGCATTTCCACCACAATCAGAGTGTAATTGAGTTTCTAGAGCACTGAAGAGGGACAGGCTAGACAAACAGAACCCTGTCTGTGCCAGGGGTTCTTAAAAACGCTGATTCCATCAGCACTGTTGTTCTGTTTCTTACTGCAGGTTATTCCAGAGGAGTCAGTTCCACTACCCAGCAGCAACAGCGAGAAAGCTCAGACAAGAAGAATGCGTGTTTACCCCAAATCCATTTCCATTTACTCAAACACTGCAGAAAAACCGATTTAAAGCTTCCCCGATGCTTTGCCATGCTTGGAAAATCTCTTTTTGAGGCTTCTGTAAGTGCAAGTTTACCATCCAGGCACAAGGGGGTAGGACGCCCTGTCGCACAGGGCAGTGCTGGAGCACAACTCGGTGTCTCAGCACTGGCACACACGCTCGACTCCTGATGACAGCTGAGCTCCAGTTATTCCCTTCCCAAGGCAAAGACAGGAGAGCA
Organism: Nicator chloris; assembly: GCA_013400495.1. Taxonomy (NCBI): domain Eukaryota; kingdom Metazoa; phylum Chordata; class Aves; order Passeriformes; family Pycnonotidae; genus Nicator; species Nicator chloris. Next base: position 471,556 of record WAAE01021523.1, read on the forward strand.
CGGCGTGGGCAGGTTTTCATTCAACAGCTGAGGAGCAGAGTGAGGAACTGAAAGCAAAGCCCCCACCTTTATTAAGTGCACTATAAATACTGTGCTTGGTTTAGCTTGGCACAACCCAGAGCCCAAGCTCAGCTGCATTAGTCACTGTGACTGCAGGAACGGGAATCATTGCATGAGAGCAGAGCTTCAGCAGCAGACAGAGAAGGGCTTTCCACAGGGAACCCACCGCTTCCAGCACACAGGAAAACAGGGAAAGATGAATTTTAAGGAGTTTTGTTTTTCAGGTTTAGCATCTTCTCACTTTTGCCAGGACCTGACTTGGCTGAGCTCTGCATTCCCAGGCTGTATCCAGGATCTTGACGACTTAGCCAAGCAAAGGTATCATAAGCAGTAAAAATTACTATTATTTAATTGTTTATTAATTTCAAAAGTAATTTTCATTCATCCAACTATTTAAAATTGTTTATTAAACATGTACTTATATATTTGCTTTATTTATATTGTTAATATTACTCATTTTTCAGGCCGACAATGGGAGCTGAGCAGAGGGTTTAACCTGTTGTGTGTCTCAGGACAATCTCACTTTTCAGCTGCAGAAGGTGCCCTAGAGCTGAGTTTTCCCTCATCATCAAACCATCACCTCCCTGATGGAGTCTGGGCCCCGCATTTCTTCCTCCTTGGAAGCTTTTGCAATTCAAATGAGGAAAGACTTGAGACAAGAGTAGGCGCAAATTTGTTCTAAGGCGCTGTTTCCAAACCAGGCAGACTTCAAAGGGCCCAGAACAGCTGCTTTCAGTGAAGATCCACAAGCTTTCTCTAGTTCATCTTCCTAAAACCGGCAGTGAACCAAACCACTTCTCAAAGTCTCTAAGTAGTATTTCACTTCTCAAAACAGTTTATTTGGAGACAACAGCCAAGGGCAGGCAACAGCAGAGCCGACATGGGGAAGGAGCATCCTGATGGAGGACGGGACATGGACACAGGTTACCTATTGCCCTTTGCTTCCCATACTGCCAAAAATAAAGTGAAAGGTGGGAAGTCCCTCTGCGTCACAGACTCAGAACACTGACTTGCAAGGGACCTAAAAAGCTCATCTCGTTCCCATCCCTGCCATGGACAAGCACACCCTCCATTATCCCAGGTGGCTCCAAGCCCTGTCCAGCCTGGCCTTGGACACTTCCAGGGATCCAGAGGCAGCCACGGCTCCCCTGGACAACCTGTGCCAGGGCCTCACCACCCTCACAGGGAGGAATTCCTTCCCAATTTTGCATCTAACCCTGCCCTCTGGCAGTGGGAAGCCATTCCCCTTGTCCTGTCCCTCCATCCCTTGTCCCCAGTCCCTCTCCAGCTCTCCTGGAGCCCTTTTAGGCGCTGGGAGGGGCTCTGAGGTCTCCCTGGAGCCTTCTCCTCTCCACATAAACACCCCCAGCTCTCCCAGCCTGGCTCCAGAGCAGAGGGGTGCTGGCCTTTGCAGCACCTTTATCATGTGCCCCTAGGGGAGTCCATTGCTCTCTCTCACTTGGAGACAAACTGCCTCCATAGGGGCAGCTGTGCTGTTCCACGTTGTTGGGAAGTTCAGAGGAGATGGGATATCTGCCCTCTGACACCCAGGCAGGTCATACACATGCTGTAACTAAAAGCTATCTAAAGGATGCTCATTAAATTCCTAAAGCTGCAATTGGCTTTTTTCCTCAACTTGCTTTTCCGCAGCCCTTTCAGTGTTTTGGGGCTCTGTTCCACCTTATCTTCACCCAGCCCTCCTTCACCCAACCATATTTATTCATTGGTACTTGGGGAACTTGCTCCAGACATTCCCTATCCCTTGCTTTCTCCTTTGCTCACATCCATTCCTGTGCCCATAGCACTTGGCTATACGAGCTGATGGCAAAAACCTGCCTGTTATGAGCACAACCAAACAGCACAAATATGAACCCAGCACTGCTCAGTGCAGCGAGTTCCCGGAGCCATCGCTGCGTCGGGTCCTTGGGGATCTGAGGAGAGAATGAGACACCCGTGGTGGGGTTTAAACAGCTCTTGGCTTTCACACAAACCTGCACGGTGACCTGCAGCAACGTGCTCGCCTTCCATGTGCTCCTGCTCCATGACTGAGGGGTGGCGTGGAATCCAGAGGGATCAGGACAGGCTCAGTCAGTGGCTTTGGGGAATCTTGTGAGGTTCAACAAGGCCAAGGGCAGGGGCTGCACCTGAGTTGGGGCAAGCCCCAGGACCAACCCAGGCTGGGGATGAAGGGATGGAGAGCAGCTCTGGGAGAAGCACCTGTGGTGCTGGTGGGTGAGAGCTGGACAGGCCCTGGCCCAGAGCCCCCCTGTGCTGGGCTGATCCCCCAGCGTGGGCAGAAGGGGAGGGGGGGATTCTGCCCCTCTGCCCCTCTCAGGTGAGACCCCACCTGCAGAGCTGCCTCCAGCTCAGGGGTCCCAGCACAGGAGGGACCTGGAGCTGCTGGAGCCAGTCCAGAGGAGGCCACAGAGCTGCTCCCAGGGCCAGAGCCCCTCTGCTCTGGAGCCAGGCTGGGACAGATGGGGGTGTTCACCCAGAGAGGAGAAGGCTCTGGGGAAAGCTGGAGAGGGACTGGGACAAGTGATGAAGGGACAGGACAAGGGCGAATGGCTTCCCACTGCCACAGGGCAGGGTCAGATGGGATATTGGGAAGAAATTCTTCCCTGTAAGGTTGCTGAGGTCCTGGCACAGGGTGCCCAGAGAAACTGTGGCTGCCCCTGGATCCCTGGAAGTGTACAAGGCCAGGTTGGATGGGGCTTGGAGCAACCTGGGATAGCGGAAGGTGCCCCTGCCCATGGCAGGGGGTTGAAATGAGATGAACTTTAAGGTTCCTTCCAACTCAAACCATTCTAGAATTCTGTTTCTCTATGTCCAAAAGCACATCACAAGTTTCACCAGGATTTGAATGATTTCTAGAGACAATTTCTGCTGAAAATCTGCCCTTGACCAAGAAGGCAGATGAACCCATCTTTGAACTAGGCCATCTGCATTTTAAAATGCTATGCAAAGAGGTGAAAGAGTTTGACAACTATTTATCTACTGTGGCTTTTAGATGAAATTTTATTAAGATAATAAATAAATACCCAGCTTATCTTTGTATCAGCTGTGCATCTTCTGACTGCTTTTAACCTACTGAGTCAGAGTTTAGAAGTTCCTTCTCCTCACAGACAAGGCAAAAAGAAGCTTTCAGCAAATCTGTGTGTTGGAAAATACTCAGTGCTTCTACTCTGCACGTAGGATGAGTTTATTGCTGGCACACTTCACAAAATGCCCCAGAGTTCAGAGACTCCATCGCATTTTAGAGGGAATTTGGGGGGAAAAATGAACATAAAACTCTGAAAGGCCTCATTTACCAAAATCTAGTTCAGCTGTTAATGTACACATTAAAATTTGGAAGAGAAGATTCATGTGGTCCAAGCCGTCACCTCCGAAAATTCAGGATTATCTGCTATGGAGCTCTTTAAAGGTAAAATTACTCCAGAACAGCATCAAGAAACTGCTCAAGGAGGCAGTAAGAAAGTTTATACTGAAAAAAAGCTGTTTTTCTCCAGGTTGCCCCTGAGTTGTTAAACTGAATTTGCTCCATGTGAAGAAAAAGTCACCTTTGGCTATGTGAATATCCACCTGAGGAGTCTGCCAAAACTACAGCACTGCCATGGAAGCTTCTCGTTAATTATTTTTCTTTTAAAATTATTTTCATTTTCTTACGTTATTTTATTTTAAACTTATTTCTATTTCTACTTATTTATATTTATGCTATGTTTTTTAGAGGTTTTATTTTTCACTGAGTTACAGTACAAAATCTTTGTTCTATATCTAACATCAGGGATGTTCTGTTGCTGTTCCCAGGGCTGGTGACCTCCTACCCTACAGCAGCTGATTTTCTACCATGGAAAACCCCAGGGACACTAAAACCTACTGGTGTGGGAGCTCCTGTGCGGAACCCTGAAGGATTTGTGAGCCTGGGCTCAGTCCCACTGCAGACAGATCCACAACCACCCCTAAAGGCTGGCAGAAAGCAGCCCTGGACAGAGTAAATACAGTACAATTCCTTTCATTTTTGGGAATGCTCTGTGTTATTGTTGGAGAGGCAAGGGAGAGCCGCATGCTCAAAGCATTCAAAAGGCTCCAGTGTTTGTTAGATTAAACCCAGCCAAAAGGTTACAAGTAAGGTCTGGAAAGTTATAAAAATGAAAATCAGAGACTCTCAAGCTTTGGCATGCCTTCCCACGAAAGAAGGGTGCTGTTGTTGTGGATTCTGTCTGTGGTTTAAGTGCTCACATCCATGTAGTAAGGCTCGTTTTCTTTGCTGAATGGCAAAGCCAAGGAGAAACAGAGTTGTGAAGCTTTTCAGCTCTTCTGAGGTAATGGGAATAATGCATAAAGCAGAGTCAACTGTATGAATAGTCTTGCACAATGTATTTATAATTATAAACAGAAGTTTCAAATATCCTCCCCTCCTGCACAACATCCCCAGGGAAATACATTCCAGGGTAAAACATTCATAAATTACTTACTGCGTGTCTTCTGAAGATTCCTGTTTTATCTTTAATGTTCTTTTTGTGGTAGGCATTTCATCTGAAAGGTAAAATTTCAACACGTAATTAGATTTTAAATAATGTTCTTAGGGCTTTTTTTTTTTAAGAGGTTGAAATTAAATTAAAAAAAAAAATCTGAGTGGCTTCCTAAACCAGGCAGTCTGCTGGAGTTCTGCATGAGCAGCTCCTACACTCTCACTAATTGATTGGGTTTTTCTTTAACTTGAAAGAGATAGGGTCAGTTAAGATCTGAATCTCTCTCTGCAAGTGCCAAACCTTTCATGGACAAGGCTCCAATTCCTCCTATTAAATCACACATTGACAGAATTGCTAACTACATTGTTTCAAGGAAAAAAAAAAGAAAAAGCAATTCTGCTTCTAATGGTACATTTCAAGAGGAAGCAGCAGTAGAACTGCATCTGTGTTCAATTCAGATGTTGTGTGCCAAGTGCTTTGCTCACAACTTCTGAGCGTGAAGGGCATCGTCAGCCCAAGCGCACGCAAATGTCCCTGAAACTGGTGACAAACCAGGAGATCCCAGCTTGACTCACCATAACGAGCCATACCAGACAGAATTAGCCATCATTTACATACGTTTTGTAACGTTTTCTTCTCCCCACTGCTTCTCTCCCACATATTTCTGACTTTTAAATCCCCCAGGGAAGGAGTCTGAGGATCAGGAATGCGGTTAACAGCCAACTTGCAAATTTTAACATTAAACTTCGATCTAAGGCTCTTTCAAAGCATCCTGACTCACCAGTCCCCCAAACACAGATGTGTACAGACACCCGACTGCACCTCCTCTCCCTTTCATCCTACAAACAGGGAAGAAAAGCCTTTATACAATTCACCTTCTTCACCTGTGTCTCCATTGGATCTGACCAACTTAAACTTCCACTGTAAAAAAACCCTGCTCAGGCAAGGGAGGAATGCACACCCATAAGAGCAGTAGCTTGAGAGAAATATACCTCAAGAAACCAAATTCTCCCCAGAACTACTCAGATTGGAGTGTTTTCTATCAGGGATGTGGTACCCTGATCTGTTTAACAAAGTTCAAAAGCCATGGACAACAATGAAACCTCCAAATTAATTAAAATATTGACTTTTAGGCAGAGACAGCAATAATTTGGGCAAGAAAAGCATGTGGAGGAGTTTGGTTTAGGTCTCAAACATCAAGTGTGCGCTTGCTTGCTATTTTTTCATTTAAAAAAGGCCACACCTCTAGATATAAATATATTGACATGTTTAATATTGATATATCACGGTAAATAAGAAAGAGCAACATTTTTTACAGTTGGTGTTGCCAGCAGCAGGCTGAAGCCCTTGTTCACAATTTCAGCAAATGGTGTTTGAATGGTAACACCCAGGTACCACTGAAAGGGAAAATATCTCCCAAATCCCATGAGGGAAGGTAAAACTGACAGTGAAAAGAGAGACAGGGAAGGTGTCACGTCTGCTGTTTTTGGCCAAACTGCCCTTCTTCTCTCCAGTCCTGATCCTAAAGTACTTCAAGAACCATGGCTTGCTTTTGATTAATTGAGGAGTTTCTGTCCCTTTTCTCCCCAAGGATGTGTTTACCATCGTGAGCACATTCTGTCTGAGAGGTGAAAACTGGTACAGAGATATGTGTGTGCCAGGCAGCTACGAGCACAGGTAAAATCCAAGGATGGAGATGTGCCAAGACAGGATTTCTTACCCAACTCCTGCTCGCCGGTCTGGTAGCAGTGAAGATCCTGACTGTGGTTTCCCCAGTCCTCCTGAGAGTATTCCTCCATCGTGCTGCCATCCGACTCCAGCTCCTGGTACAAGCCACTGCTGTTGATGAGGACGGGCTGGCAGGGCTGGGAGTCCCATCCTCCCTGCCCAAACACCTGCTCCAGCTGTTCAAACGTGTAGCTGCTTTTCCTCTTGCCAACGCCGTGCTCCTTCACGCGGCTGTAGCACCTGCGGAGGGTCTGAGAGAGAGAAGCAGCTCAGTCAGGGGGTGTGAGGCTGGACAAGCACACAGGCACTCCCACACAGGCACACAGGCAGAGTTTAAGGCTTTGGGGTTATTTCTGTTGGTCATATTTGCCCCACGCTCATGAGCAATGCTCCCAAATTAATCTACACCCACCAGGAAGCATCATATATATCCGACATTCCCGCTGAGCGTTAACATCTATGACACAGGACAAGTTGTAGCAGCTACAGATTCCTCGGATTGGGTGATTTATTCTCTTTCTCACTTAAAAAAATAAAATCCCCAGATCTCCTTTGGATGCAGGGAAAAAGTAAAATAAAAATACAAAGATACCAAAAAATAAAATAAAAATACCCCAGTCAGAGACACCAATCAGCCAGGAAAATGCACACCTAGTACGAGGAGGAGAAAGCAGAGCTGGTGTTGTGCCCACAGCTTGGAGAGGGGGAAGCAGCGAGGAGAGAGAAAAGAAAACAGAAAGATTTTCCCCAAAAGCAAAGACAGTCCAACCTTCCTTACTCTGGTAAGAAGACACAAGGTACAAAATGGATATGCCTAAGCTATTCAGCTAGGAAAATATTTATTACTTACATATTTTTGCATTCCTTACTAACTCACTCTGTCTCTTGTGAAGCTGCTGAAATTTAAAAGAGGTCAAATCAATAATGCTCCCAGTTCCCAGACTTTGATATCAAGCATCAAGTAAGTAACAGCACTGAGATGGCTTGGTGTAAGCAGCCTCTCAAACAGGGCTGGGGCAGAACCACCCACAGAGGTGCCAAAGCCTCATCCAGTTCTGGTGATCCCTTTGACATCCCACATCAAGGGCTAAGCCACTTCATTGCTGCTGGATAAGCCTGTGGTTCCATCTATGTTTTCCCCCTAACCTGGAGCAAAAGACAACTACTTGGGGGTAAAAAACCTAAAGCTTTCTACACAACCCTCAATGTGGTTTTAATTCTCCCATTGCTTTGATTGTGAAAGACAATGATATACCCCAAATTTGCTGGGTCTTGGGTATTTTCTCCGATTGGTAAACTGCTAGAAAACATTAACTTTTTAAAAAATTAAATGTATGAGATTGCTGAGGTTCTGACTTGAATGGCAAAGCTGACTCTGGAATTCAAGAGAGGCATTAATTTGGGAAGGACTACTCCTGTTACCTTGCTTTCTGCAGGAGGACTGTAATGGACATATTACAAAAACTACTTTTTTTCCCCCCAAAGAAAGGAACTTTTAAAACTCCAGAAAGCTGGAACCTACCTAATGCTCCTCATACACTGGTTTAACAGCATCAGCAGCAAAGGGATATATTTCTAACCAGTTTCCTCCTGAGATTCAGAGCCCTGGGGGCAGAAGCAAAACCGCTAAGCAGCAAGTCAGTATTACCCTGCTGTTTTAAACAAAAACACACAAAAATAACACAAAATAAAAAATAACCCATATAAACACACAGGCAGCAACAGGCATGAGTTATTCCACAGTTGAAGGTGGAACCCTTCCCACTTTTGCCATAACTACCTCAGGATAAACAGGTAGATCCTCTTTGGATAGACACCAGCACATTTGAACTTTCTGTCTGTGAGCAGGGTGGAAAACAACCTGCTATGGCAACCTAGAACCAAAACCCAGCCTAGAAGCCTGTTGGTATTCACTGGTGCAAAGAGGATTCCCTCAGGCTGGGGTATACATACATTTGGTTGTTAGAATTCAGCTTTTTCACTCCAATTTCTCTCCTTTCAGATCAAATCTCACTGACTGATAAGGGCAAAGTCATTTCATTCCCAGACTCTTTCTAAAATCCACCCAAGTTAGACTTTTTAAAACATATTTCCCAAACCCCAGTTCTTGTACCTGCCCCAGCTTATCCACAGGAGTTAAACATGGATTTAGAGCCTCCAGCTGAATTTATTAGCAGCCTTCAAGTGAAACGAACTGTTTCCAAAGCATCCCTACGCTTGGCCAAGCCCTCTGGGAATGCCCAACACCTCAGCCACTCTATTTTCACACCCTGTTTTCACCATGTGCTTCAAACATCTCTCCCCACCAATGGGGTTATGGAGGATCCCACACTAGGTTGCAGCTTAGTAGTAATTAATCATTTCGGTCAGGCTGCAATCTGGCTTATTTTACTATCAAAATAATTTAGCAGCAAGTCAATGCAGACTAGTAGAAAAACTAAAGGGAGTAACTCAGGAAGGGGGATGAAAATAAAGGAGCAATAGTGTGACTGCTCATTACTCTTAAAGGTCAAGATACTTTTGGGGGTACTGCCCAGATGCTCACCTGGCTGTGTTACCTCCACTTCTGGAAGCAGATAACCTAAAATTTGAGGGAGATAATCTCAAATATAGGACTTTCCAAAGCACCAAAAGGCCTGTGGCTAAGCAGCTGGTGGCTCCTTGGTCTGGTGTGCTGGAGAATCAAGATTCCTGCTAGCTCTTTCTTCATGAAGGCTCTCCCCAGTGTGTCCAACAGGCAGTCCCTACAACTTTTCCTGATGTTCCCTCCAAATATCACGAGTCAGCCTTGTTTCATGTAAGCCCACAGGCTTCTCTTCTTCAGAGAGCCTGGTAAGACCTAAATAACTGCTCAGACCACAGGAAACCTGGACATTTTAATAATCCTTAACCTTTCTCTCACCAGGTTCTTCTGATCTCCAAGATCTAAGATCTGTTTTTTTCTTACGCACCTCCTCTACTCCTCCTGGTGTTCAGCTCAACTCCTGCTCCGTGGTTCCTGAAGTGCACACACATATATTGATACAGATACAGAAAGCAGGAAATTTAGGACAAGTAACTGAAAACAGACCTGATCACTGCCCAGTGACTGCTCAGACTGGAAGAGACCGAGGCTTTTGCTTATTGTTCTGCAACACTGCCTGCAACACGAACACATATTATCCCCGCTTAATTTGTAATTAGGAAAACCAAAGGAGGAGACAGTCACAAAGCTCAATGTGGATTTTCTCACCATTTCTAACTCACGAGTCCTCATCTCTACAAGTGAAGCCACCGAAGAACCTGGAGCTCTGCAGGAACTGCAGGATGAGGATGAGAAAAACCTTTAGGAAGGCTGCAGACATGGTCCTCCTTCCAGAAAAAAACATAAGATGAGGGAGAACCAGACCACAGCAAGCTTTTTATATATAACCTGAGGTTATCCAACATGGAATTCCAGATCCCTGACCTGAGACATGCTCTTACTCAGGGAGAAGCTATGGGCTCTGCAGAGCAGTTTGGCGGCCTGTGGCTGTGTTCACATTCATCTGTTTAAGCTGATTCATTGATAGCAGCCTAAAGGGGTCCTGATGTCCCAGAGCACCACTTAGCACAACACTCAGCTTCAAAGATGCTCTTTTACTTAATGGAGAGGAGCTCTCAGCTTTATATCCTGAATTAAGAACAGCAGTGCCCAACAGCTCCCTCCCTCATCATGCCAGGATGCTCACAGAAAACATGAGATGAAACTACACTGGGACAAAAGAAATAGCCTTTGAAGCCTAGGGTGGTTGTAGGGGACACTGAAAGGTCTTGAAGTCTCCATTTTTAAGTTCCTGGGAGCAGAAGGTAACAAATCTGTGCAATAGCTTCAGCTCATGAACTTTTAGGTTAAAAGCTATGTGCAAGGCAGGGGAACACAAGACTTACATGGGGTATTGCCTCAACAAGCCCCATTTCTGTGGTTTATCAAAAATAAAATGAGAAGAGCAGCACCTCAAACTCTTGGGAGAGCCACACACCACTGCAGGAAGGCAGCTGACGACATCAATGCATCTCCAGCATGAGGACCCAAACAGGAATACCCCTCTGCAGAACGTGAGAGCCCAGCACTCAAACAGGCCCCCAAGAGCTCAGGGTCAGTCCCAGAAGCTGCCACAGCCCAGGCTGCAAAGGCTCCAGCCCCACAGCTGGCTGCACATCTGCACGAGCACAGCCCTGGGGACACAGCCATGGGGACATGATGGCATCACAGTGAATTACTCTCTACATCAAAGAGCAAGGCCTTGGTTGTATCCTGACTCACCCAAACACACGAGGACTTCCTGAAGGATTTGGCTCTGGTACAGAAGAAAAGTGATGGGAAGGCCCTGAGGGGAGAAGGGTTGGGGGTAAATATAGACAAGTTGATTGTCTTGATTGAGGTAAGAACCAGAGCTCTCTTTGGACAATGAAGAAGCAAAGTCACCCTGGCAGCAGAGATAGGGGGATATCAGTCGAGGCAGGGCAGACACGGGTTTTTGTTAGGGAGGGCTGGAACTGAACAAAAACTCACAGCCACCACTGCCAACTTCTAAATCACAACTAAATATAATACAAAAAAAAAAAGCTCTTGTCTGGACAGGAATTATTTACAGAAGCTCCACAGCCAGTTGTAGAGGTCAGCCCCCATGAGACAGGACTTTGCCAGCAACCAAGAGTGAACAAAGCTGGGGTTTAACAGGCTGTGTCCCATCAGGGTGAGGAAACCAGTGACGTGTGGTGCTGTGACAACAGACCCCACGGTGCTGCGGGCTCAAATCCACAACCTGGGAAGATGCTCCATTGGTTGCTGCTATCAGAATGCTGAGGATACTCAGACCCTTCTCATGGATTCGTTGCTAATTGAGCCAGATCCCTAGAGAGAAGACTCCAGCACTGCCTGCAGAAAGGCTGGCAGCCTGGGCACCTCTGTCTCTGGATGCTCTGAGCTCCTGGTTTTCTTAAACCAGCACTGGATGAAAAGAATAGGAACAAGCTTGTTAGAGCTTGAGAAGGCAGAGAAGCACAATCCTCCTCCAGACCCACCAAGCCAACGACTTTGTGAAGAGTCTAGATGTAATGGATGGTCCTCCAGACAGAGCTCAGCTTGCAGAGGTCACTGAATCACAGAACCAGAGAGTTGGAAGGTACCCACAAGGATCATCCAGTCCAACTCCTGCCCTGCCCAGACATCCCAATAATCCCACAACATATGTGAGGGTCTTGCCCAAATGCTTCTGGAGTTCTTGCAGGGTCAGGGTCATGACCACTCCCTGGGAAACCTGTGTAGGTACCCAACCACCCTCTGGGGAAAGAACCTTTTCCTGGTATCCAGTCTAAATGGATGAGATGCCTGAGTAAGGTTCAACCTGCTCCTGGCATGACCCGTTCAAACATTACTTACTTTGGAGCAATGAAAGCCACACCTGAGATTACCTTGTCTTCAGAAATCAGCTCATTCCAAAAACGAAACTTGAAGTTGCATGCATCTGCTGTGATCAGGACAAACATCATTCTAACACTCACAAAACCAGACTTCTACGGAAAACCCAAACTGCAACAGCCTGGATGAAAAGAGGTCTGAGATGGACTCAAGAAGTCATGTCTATGCAAGCCTTAAGAGGCCACAGACTCAAATCCCTGCTGGTCCTCACTCTCAAGTGAATAGAGTGAGACCACAAGCTCATCCAGCAGAGGAAGAGCAGCACAAATAATTCCATGGGTGGGAGGCAAAACACTCCTCTCCAAAATGAGCTTCACTCAAAGTGGCAGAAAGCATCAACATGGGCAGCACCACAAGGGAAATGGCTTGTGTAGTTCAGAACCCTAAAACACTTGACAGCCACCAGTGTCCCAGCCGTGTGTGATCCTGCAGTCTCTAGAGGAAGGTCCACGCCACTTCAACTGTGCTGCGAAAATGTTATCAGGGACACCAATCTCTAAATCCGTGTGAAAAGCTGGAATTAAAATACAAAAGTGGTTTGAACCCAAATTTTCACCACTAGTGGTGAAAGGTTTGGTAAGAGGTGAGACCACAGCAGTCCAGAAAGCATTGTCTGCTTGCCCCCCAAACTTACACACTCAGCAAGAGGGAGGTAAGCAGGAATCTGCCCCTGTGACAGTGCCTGAAGCACAGTGCAAGAATCAGAAGGACTTTTAACATCTTCCCAAGTCCTCCACAGTCAGAAAGCACTACAGGAAAAAATTGTGTGTGCCCAATTTAGGATTTAATGTTCACAAATCTCCCTAAATGAGATTTAATGCTCAAGTTTTGCAAATCTGTCCTGCAATGAGTTCCTGACCATCAGCTGGTTCTGTCTGAACAAGATAACCTCCCAGCTCCTTCTGGGAATCATTCTGCACCCATGGAACAAGCAGTGGATGGCCCAGGTACACCAGAACAATTGGACCAGAGTATTATAGACACACAACACAGCTGCAGAAGCCACTGGATCCTAAAGACACTTGCCCTGCATGTGCAATTCAAGCCAGTTTCTTACCAGCACAACTGCACTCTGCAAATACCCTGGCTGAGAGGAAATCCAAGAGGGTTTGTTCCACACGACACTCATATCCCAAAAATGCTCCTCTGCCACAGCCCCAGAAAGGATTGAAACAATTAAATCTGCTCTTTGTCACCGCAGGGTTTATTTTTCCCAGCTATAAATGTCAACAAAAAGTTGCTCCCACCTGACGGAGCTGATGAAATCCTCCAGTGAGAAGCTGGGCTGTTGGAAAGGATTCAAAGAATGGCAACAAACAGCCCAGCCTGGAAAACCCAACACATCTGAATCTATTTAAGCCAAGGGAAGAATGGGAGGTAACTTGAACATCTATACACATCACAGCCCAGGGAGTTAACGGGATTGGGAGCTGGGACTGAGATAAAATCAAGATAAAGATAAACCACATTGAAAAGAAATAGAAACCCAGAATCATGGAATTGGGTTGGAAGTGACCTTAAAGCTCATCTTGTTCCAACCCTCCTACCCTGGGCAGGAACACCTTCCACTATCCCAGGTTGCTCCAAACCCTGTCCAGCCTGACCTTGGACACTTCCAGGGATGGGATAGCCACAGTTTCTCTGGGCACCCTGTGCCAGGGCCTCCCCACACTCACAGGGAGGAATTTTTTCCTAATATCCAATCTAGACGTTTCCTGTCACTGGGAAGATGTTCCCACTTGTCCTGCCACTCCAGGCCCTTGTAAAAAGTCCCTCTCCATTGTTCTTGTCAGCTCAAATCAAAGGCAAAGTTGCTTTGAAGGTGGATGGTTGGTTGGTTGGTTGCTATGAAATGCACCAATGCTCCATCATTTGACATCTCTGGATCACAAAGACAGCCATTCCACTCACTGGACCCAAGGATGGAATTCTGGCTGAAATCCTGTAACATCCAGCAGCTTACACTAGATCGCAGCAAGCATTGCTTCCGAGACAGCTTTGCTGGAGCAGCTTTTCCTGCCTTAAAAAACAACTCCATGCAAGATTTACAAACAGATTGTTTACATCACAGAGCAGCTAAAACCACAGCCCCCTTACAAACAAGCTCCCACCATCATCACATTAGTGTTGCCTACAGCAAAAAATACCAACAGCTGATAGTCAGGTGTGATTTTTCATCTCTTCCCCTTTCATGTGGGTTTGTGGCACTTTCGTATACACTTTGTTCTTTCTGAGCACTGAACCAGCATCTTAAAGGTATTTCTTTTCCTTTTGAAAAACAAATTACTTTTGTGGTCAACCACAACCCAGCCAAAACCTCCAGTCACCCATCTGCGGGGAGGAGGAGGTTGCTACACACAGAAAAACCAACAGCAGAACTGGACTGGCAGTGATACTTGGGAATTCCTGCAGTCAGGATTTAAGAAGTTGGAACTGCTTCTCTTTGAATCAATGGGTTGGCATTGACTCCGGGAAAGGCAAAATAAAAGCACAACTCACATTTCTGCAGTAGCTGAAGAAATGACATTTTAAAAATGCCCCAAAATTAGTTTTAACAGCAACTTCTAAGAAGGGATTTGTCTCTGCTGGGGAAAGGCTCTCCAGCTGCACCTGCAGCCAGAGGATTTCCAGCCCTGAAATGCTCTCTCAGCCCAACTGAGCAATGTGCCATCAGGAGGACGTGTCTTTGATTCCACCTTCCATACAGACGCAAGCAAGAGAAGCAGAAAATCTCCCACGGGTTTAAAAAAAGGCCTCAAATCTAGTATTGAAGAAACAACTGGAGCCCATTATTTCAAGAACATTCCTTTAAAACAAAACGAGCCTTTACTGCCTGAAAACATCCCCTGACTCGCACAGCTCCAACTGCAGCACCCGAGCTCACCTGCACTTTCCCAGAGCACCCCGTCACTGCAGCCACCTGGGGTGGCTGGAACAGGATGAAATGATGAAGTTCCAGCACACCTATGGAACATGTTCCACGACCCCACGGACTGTGATCTCCAAGCTGTGTGGCCTTCACATAACAGCTTCACAGCACAAGGCAAGTCATTTTCCCATGCTTAAATTCCCAGCAAACCTCCTGCTGCTTGGTTGAAACAGCATCGACCAGTGCAGGGCACCAGATCCTGGCAAGGCTGGAAAGGGTTTGGCCAAATACTCCATCACCTGCCTTAAAATCCCAGCTCTAAGGTCAAACCTGAAAACAAAAAGCTCTCCATGTGCTGCTGTGGGAAGGTGATGAGTTTCAGGACAGAAAACCAGGCTAAATCCTTGCTCAGGAACATAGGGAATAGGAAAGGGCTGGATGAAAAGAACAGAGTGCGTCACTGAAGCAAGAATTAAGGATAGAACATGACTTGTGGGATGAGGACACTATGGCACTCAAGACAGCTTTTCTGGGAATGCAACAGGCAGAAATCAAGATGTTCCATTCTTCCTGCAGCTCCCAACTGCGGAGCTCCCCAAGTCACCAAGTTGGACTCAAGGTCTCTTTCCAAAGGAAAAGCTGCTGGAACGGTTACATGTGAATCCCTAAATTTGAAATAGACCTTTCCAGAGCGGCTCCAATCTGACAGCAGCCTCATTCCAGCTGCTGATGTGCAGAAAAGCACATGCAGATGGTAAGAGACAGGCAAAAATCTGTATCACGACCTTTCTGCACACCCTGTTTGAATTAAGACAATGTATTCATGGCATACAACAGCAAAACCCTCTGCTTACAAGCTGAGTTATTCCTTTCCAGCTCAACTGGTTGTTGAGACTCAAGATCTGGCTGTGTCCAGGGAATGCAGGTGTTCCCAAGGAAAGTAGTACAGCATCCTTATCTAAAATTCATTTAAAAACCAGCTGAACCTGGAATTTTTGAAGCACCATTTATTATCCAGCAGCAAAGCCTCAAGCTTCTGTCCCCTGATGGGCATTAAGTAGCCTACAAAATCATGGAAACACAGAACATTTTGGGTAATAAATGGAACAATGTAGCCACGTGCTCCTTCATCACCATCTCCCCAGTCCAGTTTTCAGTGTGGAGGATTCTGAAGTGCCTCTGCCCTCCTCTTGTTCCCACAGCACAGGACAGTGCTCCTGCTCCGTCTCAGAGAAGAATCCATGCATGACCCCTCCACATCCAGAAGTGACTTTTGTTTTTGGTGGACCATCGAAATGTCAAGCAGACAATCCTGCCTGGAACCTTACAAAAACTGGGACTTTAGGGTTGGCAACAGCTACCACAACTATCTCAATAATCCCTGTAACAAGGTAAATTCTTAACAGCCAGGAGAGCTTACTGATTTCAGTAAGTGCTCATTTCCCAGCAATTCCAGGCCAAAACCCACAGAGAGCCCAAAGGCTTTGGAAAAGCCTCATTTTTGCTACTCCAGATGACTGTGCTGAGGAAGGCCCTCACCGTGGGGATTCAGGATATGCAAAGTTCAGGTGTATGGTGCCAGAGACAGCAGCATTCAATCAGCTGTTCCTCTCCTGCACGTGGCCTGACAAGAGGCCAAGCTGTGCAGGAACACTCATGGATGGAACACAGAAAACTCCCTCCCAGCTGGGCATTACAGTGTTCAAGGAGAGCCCACCCCAATGTTCATCAATCTAGAAACATCTAACAGGTCTGTCAGGAACTGCTCTTGGTGATAAATATCTGCCTTGAGCTCTTTTACTGCTGTTTGACGGGTGTTTTCTTCCAAGCTTGAACATTTCAGGCCCAAAGACGTGCCCAAGCCTCACTTCTGAAGGGAAAGTGGGAGAATCCTCAGCTGCAAGGAGCTTAAACTGCTAGGAGTCACCAAGATGCTCCCAAAATCAGTTCCATCCAACAGCACCATCAAAACCCAAACAGCCAGTTCTGGGCTGTTCTAACAGCGACATTACAGCTCACAACCTGCCAGCATGCCCTAAAATTGGGGCTGGGGGCCTCGACAGTCACTGCATTGACTCTCATCACAGCCCAAAACCACTGGACAAAGCCAAAGCACCTCAAGGAACTTTTCTGTCATGCAACTGCCTCTGGCAAAGCTCACAGGTTTGCATAAGAGCTGATTCAAGCAACAAGCACCTTGAAAGCCACCAGGAAAATGAGGGACTCCAAGGGGGTTCGCAGTGCAGCAAAGTTCCTCTCCAAAAATAGTTGGGTGTATTCAAGGAAAAAAGATCCCTGAGCAGCAAATACACAGACATGAGGAAAATACATTGAGAACCCAAAAATTCTATAGAAAGTGGGTTTGTTTTGAGTATATATCTTCCTGACAGGCTGATCTTATCAACAGCATTCAGAGTGGAGAGATCTCACTCTCAGGCATTCCTGATGCTGCAGCATCCCTTATTCCATGTATTCTGCAAATTAAAGGGAGCCCAGGTGTACACACCTGGACAGGCCCAACCCAGCTTGGCTAGCAGGTATTTTTAAGAGATGGGAAGAGGAAGGGGGAAACAACCAGTCCACTGAGCCCCATCAGTAACAACAGGTACATTTTTCACTCCATCAGCATTTGAAGTGGCTACAGGAGCCTAATGGGTCAGGAAAGGAGAAATCAGAGCCAGAGGGAGATCAGAGCATGTAATTCACCCTCCCAAACATCATTCACATTTGCAAACTCAAACCCCACAGCAATTTCCACATCATCCAAATATCTCCTCTCTTTAAAAGCAGGATGCACAAAGTGATTGCTCCCAAACCAAGAACCAAATCCAGCCCTTTTTTTCCCAGGGAATGATGGAACTGGAAAGACCCCTCTGGAAAATACAGCCCATGGGGCTGTTTATCCATTACTCAAGAGGTCTGTGAAGCCACAGCACGTTCCTGTTGAGCCAGGGAAGCCACCAGACTATAAAACAACTCCACAGCAAAGGACAGAGCGAGGAACACAAGAACATCCAGAGCTACCCCTTGTTACTGGGGGAACTGGGAGCCCTGTTTTCCCAAGGGGGCTACAGGGAGCAGGCAGTGCCAGCCCCTCATGGACAGAGGATGCTGGAGGACATAGGAGGGGACAGAGTCAACCACAGTGCCAACAAGACTGGGGGCCAAAGGAGGAAACCCAGGGGATGTGGTGGTCCAAAAACCCAGGGGAAAGATCCTGCTGGGGCTGTCCCCATGAGGAGACACAAACAACTGGAATGCTGTGTCCCTCCCCACTCAGGACCATGGGATGCTGCCATAGCCCACCCACACGAGAGAAACTGAATCCATAGGATCAGTTCCTAAAGGCGCTGCTGGAGGCTACGGGAGCAAGGGAGGAACCCAGAGGACGTGGCACCCAGGAGCCACCAATGGAACCGCAGGGAGCCAGGCAGCTGAGGCAGGGAGTGAGGTACCACGCACCCCGGGCAAGGGCTGGGCTCAGTCCTGGGGACAACCGTGCCAAGGCCAGAGAATGCTTCAGAAAACTGCAGCATGGAGACCCTGAAAGGGCAAGCCCTGGGGACACAGTGCCCCCAAACCCAGGAGCAAAGGACAGGCTGAGCCAGGAGGATGCCCACAGCCAGCGCCAAAGGACGCTGGAGACAGATCCTGAAGGGACTGAACTGGGACAAGGTAACCCAGACCAAGGAGCAAAGAATGCTCAGGAGAATACCTCTCCGGAGAAGCGACCCCAGACCGTTCCAAAAGCTCACCTACCCGCGGGCGGGCGGCCGAGCACGGGGACCCCCGGCCCACCCTCCCGTCCCGGGCCGCGCCGCCGCCGCCCCCGGGTACCTTGATGCGCTCGCGGCACTGAGACGGGGTGCGCTCGTAGCCCAGTTCGGCCAGGGCGCGGGAGACGCGCTCGTACATGGCGGGCCCGGGCGCTTTGCTGCCGAACACGGTGCCCGCACCCTCCAGCTGCTGGTACCGCGCCTCCACCAGCCGCTCATTGCCCCACACGGCGATCAGCGCGTTGGTCTCCGCCGGCGTCCAGGACATTCCGCGGCAGGCAGCGGCCGCGGCGGCGGCGGCGGCGCCGCCAGGAGAGAAGGAGACGGAGGGCGAGGCCCCGCCGCGGGCGCCCAGCGCGGCCCCGCCGGCCGCCGGCCCCGCGCCCAAGGGGGAAGCGCCGCTAGGCGTGGAGGGGTCGGATAGGCTGGGGTTGCCGTCGCTGAGCGCGCCCGGTGAGCCTGGCGACAGCACCTCCATCTTGGGGACGCGGAGCGGTGGCTCGGCCGGCGGGAGCTGCGAGGAGCCGCAGGGCGCCGCCATGATGGGGGTGCGCACCGAGCGGGCGGAAGTGACGCGACAGTCCGGGGGCGGAACTTCCGGCAGCCCCGGGGCGGGGCGCATGGCGGGGCGGGTCGGTGCCAGAGGGGGCGGGACCATGACTCGAGAATGGGGCGTGGCCACAGAGGGGGCGTGACCCCTGCGACGGGGAGTGTAGCATGGGGTGGGGGCGTGGTTCCTCGAAAGGGGCGTGGTCAGACCGGGGCACGGGGCGGGGCGTAACGGGCGCGGTTATAAATGGGCGGTGTCTGTGCGGTGAGTGGGCGTGGTCTAATGATGGGCGTGGCTCGCAGCCTCAGCGCCATCTGAGGTGGGCGTGGCCCTGTGATGGGTGGGGCCCCCACCGGGCAGGGTCCCCTCAGACTTCTCAGGGCAGGGACCCATGAATCCCTCCCTGTCGTCGCCCGGGATTTGCCTTGGCCTGAAGACCCCAAACGTGCGGCCGAACGTCCCAAACGTGAGGCTTAGCACCCCCAACCTTGGGGTAGAGCATTCCCATCGTACTGGAGCTGAACTCGCCCCCCCGGGCCAAGCACTTCCCCCCAGCTGGGCACTCCCTATCCCTGGTGTGGAGCACCCCTGAAGTCCAGGGTTCCAGAACTCGCAAACGTCGTTATTGAGCATCCGCCAAGGACTGAGGCTGAGTCCGGGGGCGCGGGGACCTCACTTTTACCACCGCTTGCTGCCCCCGAAACCCCGGGACCCCAATTAACGGTGACCGTGATTGATGAGCCGGGGCGCAGCTCGCGGGGTGTGGGACACCCCAGCTGCGCCCCAACTCTTCGTTAAGCCAAAACTAACGAGCATCGGGGAGATTCCACCTCTCCAGACCCTCAAACACGCCCCCCCCTCTTTCCAAGGGGGGTGGTTAGAGAGGTCCTATGGGACCCCCGCCCGGGTTGGTTAATTAAACGCTTTAATTAGGGCCGTGTTGGTTAAACAAATGGTGGGGGGGGGGGGGGGGGGAAGGAAGGAAGGATGGATGGCAGGGGACATCCCCCCTGCCTCTCTCTGTCTGTCCCTGCCGTCCCTGCCCGCAGCACGGTGCGAAGCGATCAGGAGTGTAATTATACCCCTCTAATTAGCGGGATTAGGGGCTAGCGGCGGCGCGAGGCTGCGGATGCAGGGGGGGAGGGCTAACTCCACACTCCATCCCCCACCCAGACAAGGCTCTTTGTCACTGCTGTCCCCAGGGATTGTCCACAAGGGACATCCCCAATGCCAGCATGCCCTCAGAGGGATGGCCCCACCGCTGTGTGTGTCCCCAAAGGGATGTCCTTGCTGCCACCACATCCCCGAGGGTGTCATGACCCAGCGTGCCCCCAAAGGGATGTCCCAATGGTAGTCCTGTGCCATCCAAAGGGATGCATCTGCCTCTGGCATGTCCTCAAAAGAATGTCCCTGGTGCCACCACATCCCCAAAAGGTTGTCTCTGCTGCCATGTCCACCCACTGTCACCACTGTGACATACCCCCAAACGGACACACAGCTGGTGTGTTGCCAGAGGGATGTTCCCACTGCCAGCATGTCCCCAAAGGGATGTCCCCAATGTTAGCCCTACATCACGTCCCCAAAATTATGTCTGCCACCACGTCCCAAAAAGGAAGTCCCCACTTGCTGGTGTGACCACAAGGGGATGTCTCTACTGCCACCATGTCCTCAAAGGTATGCACCCACTTCCCTGGAGTGTCCTCAAAGGGATGCTCCCACTGATGTGTCCCCATTGCCACTCCTGAGGCATGTCCCCAAAGGCATGTCTCCACGGCCAGCTCTGCTGTGTGTCCCCAGAGGGCTGCACCCACCGCCAGCCATCCCATGTGTCCCCAAAGCAGGGTCTCCAGAGGGGTGTCCCCACTGCTGGCATGTCCTCAGATTGCCATACCAGCTGCCAGTGTCCCCGCGGCTGTAGACCGCCCCCCTCCCATCCCCAAGCACTCCGGAGCTGGCCAGACCACAATTAGAAGCCTCGGGAGGGGGGGCGGGGGGCGGGCTGGATGCAAATGAAGGTGGCGGTTAATTAGGGCCTGAACACTCATTACGGCCGAGAGCAGCTGATTGCGATGCAGCTCCGAGTCCCGGCAGCGCCATTTGACCGCGCGCTAATGACATGGGGGTGGGGGCGAGGGTTGAGCGGGGGAACGCGGGGCCCCCCCAGCCCGGCTCACCCACAGCACCTCCGTAGTCATTCCTGGAAGGAGCAGGGCCCACGCTCAGCCCTGCCATGAGCTGGGACTGTGCTCAACCACGACTCATCCCTGCCATGATCTGTGGCAGTTCTCAGCCAAGATCACCCAAGCTACGAGTTATGGATGTTCCCTGGGCTCACCTGTGAAATGGGCTGTGGGTGCCCTCAGCCAGGATCCCCCACGCAATGAGTTGTGGCCATTCTCAAATGAGACTCACCTGTGCAACAGCTTGTGACTGTTCTCAGACAAGGCTTACCCGTGCAGCGAATTGTGTCTGTTTTCAGCCCAGGCTCATCTCTGCAAGGATTTTTTGGGTGTTCTCAGCCTGGGGTCATCCGCGAAATTAATTGTGGCCGTTCTCAGTCAGGGCTCACCCATGCAATGAGTTGTGGCCGTTCTCAGCTTCTGGGGATGTGCAGACGGTGGGACAAGCAGCTTGGGGAAGCAGTGGGGAAACACCCCCCTGGTCCCCAAGACTCCCCTGCCGCCTCGTTGCAGTCAACCTTCCAATTCAATAGGCATAATTAAAAGTCCGCCAAAAAGCCGAGCGGACAAGTCATTAGACCCAGAGCAGTGTGTTCTGCAATTTACTGACCTGCCTGTAATTAACCTCCTGCCGCCAAAATACGCTGCTGAAAAGAAGTATAAACTTATTAGTGGCAACGGTGGCTAATTAAAGCGAAAGCTGTAATTATCCCGAGATGTGGCCGCAGGCGGGAAACTGATGAAAGGAGAGAAAAGACGCTCGATGCAATATTTGGAAGGACGCGGGGATGCCGAGCGAGGCAGAGCCCTGCTGCCGCGCGCCGGTGCCCATCAGCATCCTGACCGCCTGCTTCCCGATCCAGCTGCCCTGCCCGCTTCACAAAGGGAACCCAGGCGGGCTAATTCGGCGCGGGGGCAACCGGCACGCCCCCCTCTTTGTCTCCCTTTCACAGCCAATATCCCGACCCCAGATGGGTTAATACATAATGCAGACAAGCAAGTAATTGCTTGCCTTTGTGAGGCCGTCAGCGCTGGGTCCCCGGCCCTCTGATCCCCCATTAGCGGCCATGCAAACAAGCCTTCCACCCAATTAAGCCCAGCTTTGATAAAGCCTTTCCCAATGATGTGGCGGTCCCAAACTAGCGATTCGCACATGAGCCACTACCTGTTAAACCCGGCTTCGGCTTCCTTCGGGGATGAGCATCCCTCGCCTCTCGGCATGACCCAGCTGCTGAGCTCTGCCCGGCTTCCCCTGGCCCTGAAGGGAGGCTCGGCTGATAAATGATCTCGACAAACTCTATATTAAAGAGGTGGAAATGGGATGTTAATATACCCCAAGCCGCTCGTCTCGAGAACACATGGGCTCCGGCTTTCCAAAGATGCTGGTAATGAGGCGGGCTGGGATGCCCGCGAGGAGATCTCGACCCACCGGCCTTCTGCGCCTGCCAGGTGTGGAGGACAGACAGACTGACACCCGTCCTCTGAGGCATCCCCACACCGTTCCACAGAGGCTCCATGGGTCATCCCCTAAAGCATCTCAATCTGCTCACTGAAAGCATCCCAGCAGCATCCCTTAAAGCATGCCAGCGCACTTTCCTGAAATATCCCAGCTTTATCCTTTAGCACACCCTGGCATCATCCCCTAAAGCACTTCAGTGCACTCCCCTGAATCTTCTCAGATTCATCCCTTAAAGCATCTCACTAAGCTCTCCTAAAGCATCCTAGCATCATCCCCTAAAATATCCTGGCATCAACACCGACAGCATCCCAGTGTCATCCCCTAGATCATGCCAGCATGTTCATCTGAAACATCCCAACGTTACTCCTTCACACATCCTGGCATTGTCCCTTAAAGCCTCTCACTGTCATCCTCTAAATCATTCCAGTGTGCTTCCCTAAACTTTCCCAGGATCATTCCCTAAAACATCCCAGCACCATCCCCTACAGCATTCCAGCATTATTCCTTGCAGCATTCTAGTGTACTACAACACAGTGTCTTACTATCATCCCCTAATACATCCTGGCATCCCTCCGTGCATCCTAGACTCATCCCCTAAAGCATCCCAGTGACATTTTCTAAAGCATGATAATTTGCTCTCCTCCAGCATCCCAGCACCACATCCTAAAGTCCTATAAGGTCCCCTAAAATGTGCCAGCATCTCTCCTTAATTTATCCCACCATCATCCCCTAGAACATTCCAGTCTGTTCTCTGAAAAAATCCCAGTATCATTCCTTAGGGCGTGTCAGCATCATCCCATAAAACATCCCAGTGTGATCCCCTTAAACAGCATTATCCATGAGTGCATCCTGACACAATTCCCCACACCATCCCAGTGTCATCCCCCATGCCATCCCAGCATCATTCCATGCCATCCCAGTGTCATCCCCCACGCCATCCCAGTATGCTCCCCAAAACACTCCAGCTCCATGCCCTAAAACATCCTAGTGTTATTTGTTAAAGCATCCAAGCATCATCCTGTAAGTCATCACAGTATCATCCCCTAAAGCATCCTGGAGTCATTCCCATATGCTCCCCTAAAACATCTCATCTTTCCTTAAAGCATCACACTGTTATCCCTCAAACAATCCCAGTCTTGTCACTCCCTTAAGTATCATCATGTCCCAAAGGATCCTACGTTTGTCCTCTAGAACATTCTCCTAAAACATCCCAGCATCATTCCTTAAAGCAGCCCAGCACTGTCCTCTCAAGCATGCCACCATCATCCCCTACAGCATCCCAGAGTCATTCCTGACAGCATCCCGATGCCATCCCTTAATGCACCCCAGTGTCATCACTTATGTCATCCCAGTCCTCAACATTGCCTACACCATACCAGCATCATTCCCTACACCACCCCAGTGTCATCCCTAAAGGATTCCAGCTCCATCCCCTCCATCCCCACTGCCCCAGTCCTCAACATTGCTTTTCCCCACCCCCCCAGCAGCCCCCGTGCTCCCCTTTCCCTCTTCCCCACCCCAAGTGCTGCCACAGCCTTTATAAATATTCAAAAACCCGCATTTCCCGGCCAAGAGCCTGGCTTGGGGTGGGGGGCTCCCGGGGGGAATGTTAATAACGGGGCTGCCAGGGATTCCCCCCTGGCAGCGGGGAGGGGGGACCCAGCCGCTCATTTGCCCAGACAAATATCTTGTCGCTCCTCATTATGGCCAAACTTCGTGCCTCAGTTTCCACCCCCCCCCGCCCCGAGTCTCTCGATGCCACCTAACGAGGGTTGATAAAAAGAGAAGGAATAAGAAAGCAGCAAAACCAACGTACAATAATGAGGAGAACAAAGTATGGAGGAAGCCTCTCCCCATCTAAAAACTTTGAGGAGGGTGATTTGGGCAAAGCCTGCGCAAACAGCCGCTAATCGCCAAATCAAGCAGCAATTAAATGCCGTGGCAGTGAGAATAAATCTGCTAACAAGGAGGCGATGCCCCCGTACTCGCTGTTTGCCCAGCTGATTAACGGGGATGAATCTGAGGGGGATTATCCATCGGGATGAGGCGGCTCCTTTGTCTCCATTCCCCATCACAACCTCTCAGAGGAGGTATTGGATGCGTGTGTCACCCCTGGGAGCCCATGGCTGCAGCCTCAGGGCTCATAGTGGGATTAATACAGAGGTGCTTTAATCCCTGAGGCTCCCAAAACCTCCAGGATTCCCATTAAAAATTCTCCCATTTTCTAAGAACTCCATGAAAAGAGGCCCAAAGGCTTTCCAGGGATTAACACCATTTTCCATCCTGTACTTCTGTGTTGGAGATGTCCCATTCCTCAGGTCAGTTTTTCAGAGGCACCCAAAAGGAAAAGGCAGGGAAACATAGCAGCTTGAGATATTCCAGCATTGCCAACAATTCCCATCCCAGAGAACTATTTAGGTAATAGTTGGATAAACTTGTTATTCTGTGGATATTTTTTCCCCCTGATCCTACTGAGAAATCCCTGTGCTGCTACATTGCCAGCAGGAGAAGCAGAAAAGCTTTGTGCTCCTACGAAATTAATATTTATTTACTTTCCCTGCCCGGCTCCAAGGGACAGATGAATAATGCATTGCCCACTGGACCCCTGGCAGGTTTGGTGTGATATGGAGAGCCCAGAGGATGCTCATGAGGCTGAGTCCAGATGTGCACCTGTCTGCAGCCTCAGCACAGCTCTGGGTGTGGAAAAGCAAGTCTGGGAAAGCTCTCCAGATGTGCAAGCTCTCCAGATGTGTCTTCACCTTGTGTCTTCACATGTGCACGCAAGGAAACCACCTGGTTCTCCAGATGTGCCTGAGCATCCCTATGCCTTCAGCTGTGTGCCCAACTGTGACATCAGGGACCTCTCCAGCTGTTGGTCTGAATGCAGCTGCACCCCCTAGACTACCCAGACCTCCCAGATGTGAACATCCTGGAGATCCTTGCTGCCCCAGATGTATGTGGAAAAGTCTCCCCCCTCCCCAGCTATGCCCCAAGACTCCTCCAGATGTGAATGCCCTTAAGGACCCCGATGAGCAAACACATGTGGGCACATTTCACTTGCTGCTGTGCATGCAGATGTGAGGACCCTTCTCCCTCCCAATATCCCAGATGTGCATACCCAGATGAATGTCCCCCCCAGTCCTCCCCCACTGCCCCTTCTCCTCCCCACCTCCTCTTTATCCCTGAATCCCTTCCAGGTTCCCCACACTCCCGACTTCCCCTTTTCCCCCACTTTTACCCTATTCCAAGTGCCTCCATAACAAATTCCAGTAACGAGCCCTCCCAGCATCACCCCCCATAATGAACCTCCCTAACAAATTCCCTCCCCGCCCACCCCCGCCCGGGGTGCTCGCTGAGGGAGGCTCGTTGCTTTCCACATCAGCCCCAACACAATAATTAAGTGGCCAGTTGCTACTTACGGATTCACTGGCACCGTGTGCTGATTCCTTCGTTTCGCCCCCCACCCCCCCCCCCCCCCCCCCGCAAATTCAAGGCCGCTGGTGGTCCCAGCACCCCCAAAGTGTCCCTATCCCTGCTAGCACACCCCGGTATTGGGGTGTGTTACTCGAACAGCCGCATTTCCCCGCGGGGTGCGGAGTGATGCTGCCTTTCAGGGTTTTCTGAGGGGGGTCCCGAGTGGGGGGTGACAGCAGCCCCATGTGGTGTCACGTAATTTGGGGTGAAACCAGGGAGCTGCTGCGTCTCTTCCTTCTCCTGCCTCCAGCTCTAGGGACCCCCTTTTTCCTCTGCCCCCTCAAAAAGTCATCCCAGTTCCACTCCATTATGAAGCCCCCACCCCATATGGGACACCCCCCTCCTTCATCCCCATCCCACTTCTCAGGGACGGGGAGGGAACACAGGGACACCCCCATTACCCCGCCCCAGCACCGCCCTGGCCCGTCCCCCACCCGGGGGGCGGTGCCGCAGGCTGAGCCGAGCCGAGGTGAGCTAAGCCGGACTGAGTCGGGCTGTGCTGAGCTGCGCTGGACTGAGCAGAGTCGGGCTGAGCTGGACTGGGCTGAACCGGGCCGGACTGGGCTGAACTGAGCCAGACTGGGCTGAACTGAGCCGAGTCCAGCCAAGCAGAGCCGAACTGAGCTGAGTTGGACTGGGCTGAGCCAGATCGGGCTGAGTCTGGCCGGGCTGAGCTTCACTAGGCTGAACTGAGCCGAGCCCAGCCGAGCAGAGCCGAACTGAGCTGAGCCGGACCGGGCTGAGCTGAACCAGTCTTTGCCGTGCCGGGTAGTGTCGTGCAGAGCCGACCCGAGCCAAGCCGATCTCAGCCAAGCCGAGCAAAGCCGGGACAGGATGCTGAGGTACCTGCTGAAGACGCTGCTGCAGATGAACCTGTTCGCCGACTCGCTGGGAGCCGAAGGCTCTAACTCCTCACTCCTGCTCGGCATCAACCGTTCCATCGCCGCGCTGCACCTGCCCGATCTCGTCCCCGGTAACGGTATGTGGTCCCCGGTCCTTCTGTTCCTCTGTCCCGGAGTTCCTGCTCCTGGTCCAGCCGGGATGCTGGAAGTAGCCCGCAGACCCCTGCCCCAGCTGGGATGCCGCCAGCACCGACACTGATTCCCAACCTGTCCCGTTGTCCCCAAACCAGGACCTGCCCCATGTCCCAACTCCGGAACGGACCCAGTGTCCCCACACCAGCTCCGTGTCCCCGTTCTGGGACCCGGTCCCCGTCCCCAGACCAACTTCTGGGAGTGATGCGGTGTCCTTAGATCCCCTATGACCCCAAACCGAGACCAGCCCACTCTCCCGAAGTCAGGACTGTCCCAGTTTTCCCAAACCAATCCTGTGTTCCCAAATCCTGAACTGCAAGCAGCTCCCTGTTCCCAAACTGTCCCGTGTTCCTACATCAACTGCCAGACCATGAGCTGGGAGAGACACAGCATCCATGAATTTTCCCCATTTGCCCAGACCAGTCCCCAGATCCCAAACCAGGGGCAACCCAGCGTCCTCAAAGAGCCTTCATGTCGCCACATCCATCCCCAGTCTCCAAAGCAGGACCAGCCCTATGTCCCCAAACTGTCCCTGTGTGCCCAAACCGACTCCCAGACACAACTAGGAGAGACTCCATGCCTCCAAACCAGTCCTGTGTCCCCAAGCCAATCCCCAGACTACTAACTGGAACTACTAACTGTGTTCCCAAACTCTCTCTGCATTCCTAAACAATCCCAGTGTCTTCCAACCAGCTCCCTGTGCCCTAATCCTCCCCATGTCCCCAAACCAGCCCCATGACTCCTAGCTGGGACAGAGTAGGGGTGAAGGAGGGGTGAGGGAGAGGGTGTCTGCCTGAATTTTGACTCCATTTTGAGCTTCTCCCCTCTTTTTTAGTCTGTCCCCCTCCAGCTGGCCCTGGGTGGCTGGTGAGGGGGTGGGGGTGTTCCCAAACCTCATGGGACCCCCTGCCCATGCATAGCCAGCCGGGCACAGGAAGGGGCCTGCCCTGACCCCCTGCTTGTCCCAATTAGCCACCAGGCCCAGCTGCGGCCCCTTCAGTCCCTGCTGTGCCCCCCGGGGGTACCCAGTACCCTGCAGCAGTGCTTCCATCCCCATGGCAGCCACATCCCATCTCCATGGCAACCCCATGGGCACCCAAATTGCAGCCCCCTTATGCCCGCACCCTGCCCCAGGGAGTGGGGGAACAGGGGAAGGGCGTGTGCGAGTGGGAGACGTGTGTGGTGCATGTGTATGTTCAGCTTGCACGTGTGTACATGTGTGCATTTATGGGCAGTGTCCATGTGTGTGCATGCATGTGCATGTCTGTACAGTGTGCATGTGTGTGCACATGTGTGCACGTGTGCATTTGTATACATGTGTGTGCATTTGTGTGCATGTGTGCATGCGTGTGCATGTGTGTATTTATGGGCTGTGTGCATGTGTGCTTGTCTGTACAGTGTGCATGTGTGCACATGTGTGTGCATTTATGTGCAGTGTGCATGGGTGCATGCATGTGTGCATTTAAGTGCAGTGTGCATGTGTGCATGCATGTGCATGCCTGTACATAGTGCAGGTGTTTGCATGTCTGTACAGTGTGCATGTGTGTGCATGTGTGTGTGCAGCAATGTGGGTAGAGCGTAGGCTCAAGGCCCCACCTGAGCCTGTGTGGATGTGCATGGATGTGCATGGCTTTGCATGTCCCTGTGCGTGCCCCTGTGCATGTGCATCTGTGTGTGCAGCCTGTGTGTGCATACACACCCTGTGTGAATATGTATGTGTGTGTGCACCTCTGCATGCCTGAACACGCGTGTGTGTGTGTGTGTGTGTGTAAGGACACTCCCCACCTGAATACATGCATGTGTGCAGGTGTGTGTGCATGCACACTCTCCATGAATGTACACACACGTGAATGCATCTGTGCATGTCAGGGCATGCACCCCCCCTGCCTGAATGCACATGTGTGCATGTGTGTGTGTAAGTGCAAGCACACGTGTGGCTGCATTGTGTGTGTGTTCACTCCTGCATGACTGCCCACATGTGTACATGCACCTACGTGTTCCATGCATGTGTGCACACACCCCATGCACTTGTAATGCACATGTGCATGCATGCATATGTGTGTAATGCATATGGATGTACACAGATACTTGTGAATCCCTCTGTGTGTGTGTACACCCCTGCATGGCTGCCCACGTGTGCATGTATGCACCTGTGTGTAAACACATGCCGTGCACGGCTGCACGTGTGTCTGTGCACGGCTGCATGTGTGTCTGTGCATGTGCAGGTGTGTGCACACCCACACACGTGTGCACACGTGTGGCTGGGCATGCAGTGGTGTGTGTCTGTGCCACTGGGCCAGCAGTGACACTTGGGGACTGAACTACCAAGCCACCCCAGGCGATGCTGGGGACACGCGTGGTTCAGCCCAGCCAGCCCCAGCATTATTGACCATTAATTATGCTGGCATTAATGACCAACCATTAATTCCCGTGCCTCTTCCCAAGCAGGGTTGGTTTTTTTTTCTGGAACAGCCCCACAACCCCAATATGGGGCTTTTTTAAACTTAAGTATTTTCTGCAGCCCAGAATCACCAGCTCTGCTACAGAAAGTCAGCACTTGCAGCTGATGGAAAAATCCCTGTTTGGGGAGAATTTAGCCCCAACCTCATTTCCCCCGGGATGCTCTGGTGGAAACTAGGTGGAAAAGGCCATTTTTGGGAGCAAAGCTGCTTTGTTCCACTGGCCTTGCCTGACTCCCTCCCAATCTGATCTTAAGCGGTGCCAAGAGAAATTTAGGTTGGATGTTAGGAAAAAGTTTTTAAGTGAAAGAATGATAAAGTACTGGAAATATCTGCCTGGGGAGCTGGTGGAGTCACCATCCCTGGATGTGTTTAAAAAAAGATTGGATGTGGCACTCAGTGCTGTGGTTTAGTTGAGGTGGTGTTAGGGCATAGGTTGGACTCAATGATGTTAAAGGTCTCTTCCAACCTAGTGATCCTGTGATCCTGTGATCCTGTGATCCTGTGATCCTGTGATCCTGTGATTCTGTGATCCTGTGATTCTGTGATTCTATGATCCTGCTCCCTCCCCACGGTGTCCACCCTGGAAACGCTGGGCTGGGACCTTGTCACACTTCATCTCTCACCTCCTGCGTTCCAAGCAAAGCAGGATCTGGAGCCAGGAAAGTATCAAGTAAGCCAAGGATGCTCAGCCTCTCAGACCACCCCCCGTCCCTACCCCTTCCTGCAGGATCCAACACCCAGCTGGAGGACACGGCTCCCCGCATCGTGGAGCACCCCACGGATGTCCTGGTCTCCAAGGGGGAACCGGCCACGCTGAGCTGCAAGGCCGAGGGGCGCCCGGCCCCGGTGGTGGAGTGGTACAAGGACGGGGAGCGGGTGGAGACGGACCGGGAGGATCCCCGCTCCCACCGCACCCTCCTCCCGGGAGGGTCCCTCTTCTTCCTCCGCATCCTGCACGGGAGGCGGGGAAAGCCCGACGAGGGGGTGTATGTCTGCGTGGCCAGGAATTACCTGGGGGAGGCCACCAGCCGCAATGCTTCCCTGGAGGTGGCCGGTGAGTCCTGAGGGGGCGGGGAGGATTTCGGGGGGGGAAATTTGGGGTTCTGGTATCATCCCTGAGCCCAGCCTGCTCCAGTGGCTGTGGGACGAGGGGCTCTCACATTCCCAGGCTTCTGCTGGCAAGGGAAGAGGGGAAAAATAAATGAAAATAAGGGGAAAGGATTTAGAAATAAATGAAGAAAGTGAAAAGAAATGAAAATAAATTCAAAGAAGTGAGAAATATTGGAAATAAATGAAACTAACTGAAAACAAATAAAAAAAGAAAACAAGTGAAAATAAACGAAAATAAAAATAAGGAAGTAAGAGAAAATGGATGTAAATAACAGAAAAGAAATTAAACATGGAAAAAAGAGAAATTAAATAAAGTGAAAATAACTGAAAGTAAGTGAAAATAAATGAAAAAATAAAATAAGTCCAAATTAGTGAAGAGAAATAATGAAAAAACTGAAAATAATTGGAAATAACTGAAAATAAGTGAAAATTATTGAAAAGGAGTGAAAATAAATGAAAACATGGTAAAAGAAATTAAAAGAGGTGAATACATGTAATATGTGTGAATTACGTGTGAATACACACATAATTGGAAATACATGAAAATAAATGAGAACAAATGAAAATATTTGAAAACATTTGAAAACCAAGTAAAATCAATGAAGATAATTTAAAATCTGTTAAAGTTAATTCAGACGATGCCCCTGGTGCTGCCCCCAGCCCGGGGGTGCGGGGCTGAGGAGCTGAGGCCGCTGTGTCCCCGCAGTGCTGCGGGACGATTTCCGGCAGCCCCCAGGGGACGTGGTGGTGGCGGCGGGAGAACCGGCCGTGCTGGAGTGTGTCCCGCCCCGCGGCCACCCCGAGCCCAGCGTCTCCTGGAAGAAAAACGGAGTCCGGGTCAACGACAAGGACGAGCGCCTGACGGTGAGGGGGGCCAGAACTAGGCTGAAGGTGATGGAAGGGAGATGAGGAATGTCACAGGGATACAGGATGCGATGGGGATGTGGGGTGTGACGTGGATGTGGGTGCAGTGAGGATGTGCGACGCAGTGAGGGTCTGGAATGTGATGGGGATGTGGGATGCAGTAGACACTTGTGTGATGTGATGGGTATGGGATGAGATGGGGATGTAGGATGGGATAGGGATACGGGATGCATCAGAGATTTGGGATGCAATGGAAACATGGGATGTGATGACAGTGTGGGTGCAATGGGAGTGTGAGATGCAATGAGGACGCAGGATGTGATGGGGATGCAGAATGCAGCCAGGATGAGAGATGCAATGAGGATTTGGAATGTGGTGGGGATATTAGATGCAGTGGAGATGCAGGACGCAATGGGGATGCAGAATTTGATGGGGATGGGAGATGTGTGTGTGTATGCAACGAGGGTGTGGGATGTCATGGAAATATGGGATGCAGTGGGGGGTAGGATGCAGTGGGGATGTGGAATATGGTGAGGATGCAGGACACAGTGTGCATGTGGGATGTGATGGGGATGTGGGATGAGCTCTGCTTCCTGCAGATCCGTGGTGGGAAGCTGATGGTGGCCAGTACTCACAAGAGCGATGCTGGCATCTATGTCTGTGTGGCCAGCAACGTGGTGGGGGAGAGAGACAGCGAGCCGGCTGAGCTGGTCGTCTTTGGTGCGTGGGGATTTAATTTTTGGGGTGTCAGGGAGGTGGGTGCTATCCTGGTGGGACTGATGGCCACCCCACAGAGCGCCCAGCATTTGGCAAGAGGCCCCACAACCAGGTGGTGCTGGTGGAGGGGACGGCGGAGTTTGCCTGCGAGGCGGTGGGGGATCCGCAGCCGGCCGTGCGCTGGCGCAAGGAGGAGGGTGAAATGCCACTGGGAAGGTGAGTAGGGGGCGAGGGGGGTGGCTCAGGGACTCCAAGTCCAGCCAGGGTTCTGTGGTGCAGCTGGGTGGCATCAGTGTGTGCCAGCCTGGTGTGCTTGGAGCACCTGGCGTCCTCATGGCATCAAGTAATTGTATCCCATAACTCTGGCGCATCCTCCATCCTCAGTAAATCCTGCATCCCTGTTGCATTCCACATTCCCATTGTGTCACATCTCCACCACATTCCACGTCCCCCTTTGCATCTCAAATCCTCATTGCATACCGCATCTTCTTTGCATCCCACATTCTTATTGCATCCCAAATCCCAATCGCATCCCATATCCTCACCGCAACCCACATGCCTGCTGCATCCCACATCTCCATCACATTCCACATCTCCACCGCATTTCACATCCCCATCACATCTCCCATTTTCCTGCATCCCAGATTTCCACTGTACCCACCCCATCCCACATTCCCATTGCATCCTTCATCCTCACTACATCCCAACCCCATGGCACCTTACACCCTCCTGGTGCCCCAGTGCACTGCTGGTGCCACAGCCTCGCGGGGTTCCCCCCAGGTGGGAGGTGCTGCCAGACAACAGCCTGCGGATCAGCCGGCTGCAGGTGGAGGATGAGGGCACCTACACCTGCGTGGCTGATAACAGCGTGGGCAGGTCGGAGGCATCCGGCACCCTCACTGTGCACGGTAAGGGGGGCCCTGGGGAGCACTCTTGGGTGCTGGTGGAGTGCCCAGACAAGCGCTTGTCTCTCCCCACACTGCTGCAGTGCCCCCCCAGCTTGTCACCGGGCCCCATGACCAAGCTGTCACCCCTGGCCAGAGCGTGACTTTCCAGTGCCAGAGCAAGGGCAACCCACCACCTGCTGTCTTTTGGCAGAAGGAGGGGAGCCAGGTCTGTGTCTTTCCCTCATCCTTGACCTCATGCCCAATCATAGCCTCATCCTCATCCCAATCCCATCACCATTTCCATTCCATCTTTTCCCCATTATCATCATAATTCCCAACCCAATTCCCACTCCATCCCCATTTCACGTCCATCCCAATCTCATCCCATCTCAACTTCTCACCAGTACCAATCCTCATATTTACCCGTCCTCATCACAGTCCCTATTACATTCCTGTCTGCGTTCCATTCCCATCCCATCCCATTCTCAACCCCAGCCCCGTCCCCAGTCTCATTCCCATTCCCACCCCTAACCCTGTCCTCATCCCATGCCCTGCTTCTCATCCTCCCCCTCCCTCATCCCCCCACTAATCCCGCTCCCTCTCAGACCCTGCTGTTCCCGGGCCAGCCCCCAATCCCTTCCGGCCGTGTTTGGGTGAGCCCCAGCGGTGCTTTGACCATCGTCAATGTCCAGCCCAGTGATTCTGGTCACTACCTGTGCCAGGCTATCAGCGTGGCCGGCAGTGTGCTGGCCAGAGCAGGCCTGGAGGTGATGGGGGGTAAGTCCAGTGCCAGTGGAGAACTGGCACATTCAGTGTATAAGTGACCCCCACCCCACCACCCAGCAATTTCCAATTTTCTCCCTGTAGCACCCACTGAACTCCACCCACCACTGATCAGCCTGCTTCCCACTAACCGGACAGTGCTGCCAGTGGGGGCCACAGTGCAGCTGCCTTGCAGAGCAGGGGCCCATGATCCCCCAGGCAGCGTGGGGTGGCTGAAGGATGGCAGTGCCCTGGTAGGTGTCCAGCCCCGTGCCAGCCTGCTGGAGAACGGCACCCTGCAGATCACCGGCCTCCGGGTGAGCCGGCCCCGGCAGGGGCACCCGTGGGGGTACTGCAGGGCAGTGGCTGCAAGGGGTGGAGCAAAGGGAGATGGATGCTCATGGTGGTGGGTACAAGCAGTCCTGGGGCTCAGGGTGGTGGGTACAAAGTGTGGTGGGTGCTCAGGGTGGTGGGTGCTGAGGTGATGGGTGCTCAGGGTGATGGGGCAGGAGCTCTTCCCCCTGCAGGTGAGAGACTCCGGGCGCTATGAGTGTGTGGCCACCAGCTCAGCAGGCGAGACACGCTGGGGCATCTCCTTGGAGGTACAAGGTGGGTCATGGAAAGGCCACTGCAGCAGGAACAGTGTGGCACTGGGAACAAAGCCACCCCAGACCTCCATGCATCTCCCTGCAGGTGACTCATCCAACCTCTCCCTGCCTTCCCCTGCACCTGGTCTCCTCCCTGGGCCACCTTCCACCCCTGTGGTCACCAACGTTACCAAAAGCAGTGTCACCCTGAGCTGGAAAGGGAACGAGGACAGTGGTGCCACCGATGTCACTTCTTACATTGTGGAGGCTTTCAGGTATCACAGAAGCCTCTTCTCTGGCTGCAGGGATGATGTGGTGGCCTGATACCACCCTGTCACGAGTCACCCCTGTCCCCTGGCAGCCAGGCGGCGGGTGGCCCGTGGCAGACAGTGGCAGCTGATGTGGAGGGTGAGACCCACACAGTGACCAGCCTTGTCCCTGACACTGTCTACCTGTTCTTGGTGCGGGCGGTCAATGCCTATGGGCTCAGTGACCCCAGCGGCATCTCGCAGCCTGTGCGCACCCGAGGTGAGATCCAGCACTGACATCAGTGGAGGTGTCCACAAATCCCCCACCCTTGGGTCCATCTCTACTTGGTGACTCCAATGGAGGTGCCTGTGCACTCAAAATCTTTGGGTCCATCCTTGCCCAAGGATGCCAGTGGAGTTTCCCATGGGCCCGCCATGGGTATGAGCTGTCACCACGACTCCTTCACTTGGTGACACCAGTGGAGATATGCATGGACCCTCCATCCTCTCATGTTTCCAGCAGACACCAACCCCATGCAGCTAGGGCTAGATCCTGAGCAGGTGCAGCAGGAGCTGGCGCAAGTGGCTGTGCACCTGAAGGAACCTGTGGTGCTACCACTGGGCACTGTCCACCTCTCCTGGACCGTGAGTGCTGAGCCTCCCTACTGATACAGGGTTCCCAGTGTCGATCATCCCCCCATCCCACCCTTCCCTCTGGTCCTCAGGTGGAGCACCAGGCACCCTTCCTTCAGGGCTACCGCGTGCTGTACCGGCAGCGTGGCGGGCGCTGGGAGGAGGCACGGACAGTATGGGCACCAGGGGAGCGGGGGGCCCTGCTCACCGAGCTGCGCCGGGGCCAGGACTACGAGGTCAAGGTCCGACCCTATTTTCATCACCTCCATGGTCCTGACAGCGCTGTGCGAGCTCTGCGCACCCCTGAAGCGGGTGAGTGTAGGGATGGAGGGGATAGTGTGGGTCCCCAGGGACAACCTGGAGGTGATAGCCCATGTGTCCTCCACCGGCAGCCCCCAGTGCCCCGCCGCGAGCTGTCAGTGTGGCTGGGAATGGTACCAGTGTCCACATCTCATGGCAGCCACCACCCCTGGCAGAGCAGAATGGTGTCATCCGTGATTACCGGGTAAGCGTGGTCAGCAGCAGGAATGTGGCAGGTCCACTCTGTCCACTCACTACACCATGTCATGGTGTCCTTATGGGTGTTCCCCATCTTCTCCTCTTGGTTCCCACCAGATTTGGTGCTTGGGCAATGAGAGCCGCTTCCACATCAACCAGAGCGTGGAGGGGACGGTGCTGGCAACAGTGTTGCAGGGACTAGTCCCTGGAGTCCCTTACCGTGCTGAAGTTGCTGCTGCCACCAGTGCTGGTGTGGGTGCCCGCAGTGCCCCTGTCCCCATCCACATCGGTGAGTGTCTCATTGTCACAACTTGCACCCATGGGTGGGGCAGGATGGGGTCACCCACTGCAGTGCTGGGGATGGCTCCTTGGCACCCTGCCGGTGTGTCCCTCTTTCCCATGTCACTTGCAGCCCCCCTGGTGGAGCGAGATGCGGGGCCAGCAGGTGGGAGCAACTTGGCTGAGCATTTAGCAGAGGTAGCCAGGCAGCCAGCCTTCATTGCCGGTGTTGGCGGTGCTTGCTGGGTCATTCTCGCTGCCTTTGCTGCTTGGCTCTACAGCCGCCGCCGGAGGAAGAAGGAGCTCAGCCACTTCACCGGTACAGGGGGGTGCTACCCCTGGGGTCCCTTACCCCTCACCCCTCACCCATCAGCCACCGATCGTCCCTCTCTTTGCAGCATCCTTTGCCTACACACCCACTGGTAAGCCCGTAAGTGCTGCGGGGTCCCAGTACGGCCTCTCGCTGCCCTCACCCCCATCTCTTTCCACAGTTGCCTTCGCGGCTCCAGTGCGCAGCAACCCCAGGTAACGCCCTCGGCATCCCCTGCCCTCCCCAGTGGCCCCAGGGCTGACCACCAGCATTCCTTCAGCCCATCCCCTTGCAGGGCAGCTGCTGGTGGTGGTTACCCGTGGCTGGTGGATGCGTGGCATGGTGGCAGCACAGCCAGTGCTGCCAGTTGCTTGGGGTCCACTGAGAGATACTACAATGGTGAGGGCTCAGCATGGGGCTGGGTGGCTTTGATTGAGGGGGTCATGATCAGCCCTGATGATGCTGGTCACTCTCTGCAGATGCTGGCATCACCCGTTACATCGCTCAGACGGAACAGTTTGGAGCAGGGGCTGGCGAGGGGCCGGTTTACAGCACCATCGAGGTTGACAGTGAGGAGTTCTGCACATTCCCCCGTCCCTTCTCACACTATGGGACCTCCTACCCTGGGGGTGGGTCCCAGCCAATGGATGCTGCAGCCTCCCAGGTGCCCCGTGGCCGGGCTGAGCACGGTAGGGTGGTCGGATGGGTGGGGGCACACATGGGTGCTCGTGGGGCAGTGCCCTTCCCACAGCCCCCCCAGCATCCCTCCTTGGCACAGGGGCCAAAGCAAAGCTGGGGCATGCAGTGAAACCGCCGGCAGTGAGCTGGACAGAGTTGCTGCCCCCACCGCCCTCAGCCAGTGAGCTCAGCCAGTGTACCCAGGAGGAGGAGAAGCAGGAGGAAGAGGAGGATGAAGAAGAGGCAGCCGGAGGGTGAGCGTAGGGGCTTGGGGGCTGAGCATGATGCCCCCAGCACCTACCCTGTGGTCTCCACCCTGCAGGCTGGGGATGGAGGTGTGGTACCGTGGTGAGGACATCCCCTGTGCCACTGCTGCATCCTCACCCACCACGTCCTCCGGCTGCCGTTCCACTGCCACGCTGACACCATCACCTCACACCACGGAGGACATCCCTCGCCTCCGCGACTTTGATAGCTCCCTCCTGCCCCGGTAGGAGATGGGCCTTGCTTGGTATGGCCGTGCCATTGGGGTCTGGATGTCCCATTGGGGTCCAGATGTCCCATCAAGGTCCAGATATCCTACCATGGCCTTGGTGTTCCATCACGATTCAGCCATGTTGTCACTACCCAGCCCTGCCATGCCATCATGGTCCAACTGTGTCATTAGGGTCCTGGTGTCTCATTGGGGTCCCGATGTTCTGTTGGGGTCAAGATGCCTCACCATGATCCAGATGTTCCATCACAACCCAGCCGTTTTGTCACCATTTGGCTCTGCCGTGCTGTCATGGTCCAGATGTGTCATAGTCCAGCCATGCCACTGAGGTCCAGATATGTCATCTGAGGTCCAGGTGTTCCATTGAGGTCTGGATATTGTGCCCAGTCATGTTTTCATGATCCAGTTCCACTGTTCCACCATAGTCTGACCTTGCCACCAGACTCTGGATCAGGCTCTGGATGTCCCACCATGGCCTGCGTGTCCCATCACAGTCCAGCCACGTTATCATGATCTGGTCCTGCTGTGCCACCACAGTCTGGCCATAGCATTGGGGTCTGGATCCTCCAATGGAGTCTGGATGTCCCACCATGGTCCAGGCATCTCTCTGTGGTCCATCCATGGTGTCACCATCCACCCCTGCTCTCCAGCTATGCTCTTGCCATGCTGTCATGACACATCCATGACATTGTGGGCTGACTGGGGAAATGCAATACAGCTGCACCATCACAAGACAGGTGGGCCATCACCATCCAGCTGTGCTGTCGTGACCCAGCTCTGCCATGATCCACCTGTGCCATCACAATGCTGGCATGTCACTGCACTCCAGCTGTGCAGCTGCAATTAAGCTCCATGGTTGCAATCCAGCTGTGCTATGACCCAGCTGGGCAGCTGCAATCGAGCTGCATGGTTGCAATTCAGTTTTGCTGTGATCTAGCTGTGTCACGATTTAGCTGTGCAGCTGCAATCTGCCAGTGTGCTTGCAACCCAGATGTGTGGTGATCCAGCTGTGCCACTGCAATCCAGCTGTGTGACTGTAATCCAGCTGAGCAGCCTCTATCCAGCTGTGCTCCAGATGTGCCATTGCAGGCCAGCCATGCTATCACAACCTTGCCAGGCTGTGGTCCTCCACCCTAGCTGTGCCACTGCATTCATCTAGCTCCCCTTTGCCACCCCAGCTGTGTGGCTGTGATCCAGCTGTGATGCTTCAGCCCACCTACACCAGTGCCATCCAGCTGTGACAATACCACATGGCTTCTTCCGGCTCTGGCACAGCTTTAGAGGGCTTGTGTCAGCACTGCGGGGGCCGCTGAGCCCCCATCCCACTCCCCTCACCCTGGCTTCACTCCACCCCCCTCTTTGCCAGGAGACTCCCCCACGGCGTCAGCACCCCCCCACAGGCACCCAGCCCCTCGGTGACTCCGGATGCCAGTGAGGGCCACCCATCCCGAGCCCGGTGCCCTCCTGGCACAGGTGAGCCCATAGGGGCCAGTTTGGGTGGGTGGGGGCCTCACTGGCTATTGGACAGGCTGACGCTGCCATCCCCACCTCCTCAGGGAAAACCCGCGGGGTGATCTCCAAAAGCCGCCTGAAGCCCAAATGCAGCCGCTACCGCCGGGAAAAGCAGATGGGAGGTGAGTGGGAGGAAAAAACCGGGGCGTTCAGGAGGCTCAGGGGAGCTCAGCCCTCTCCTCCCTCTCTGCCGCAGACCTGCCGCCGCCGCCGGTGCCGCCGCCAGGCGACACCCCTGGGCCCTGTCCGCAGCTGGAGCCAAGCGGGGCTGAGCGCAGGGTCACCCACCGCCCGCCCCGCGGCGGTAAGCCAGAGCCACCAAAGGCGCGACAAAAGGGCTGGGGGTGTCACTGCCGAGCTCCAACCTTGTCCCCTCCCCTGCAGATGAGGTCATCCCCTGCAGCAAACCCTCCTGCCTGCCCCGCGGGCAGGTGTCTGGCAGCTGCTCCACCACAGGCAGCGTCTCGTCCCGCGGCTCCAGCAGCTCCCGCGGCCACGGCTCGGGGCGCAGCCGGACGCCGGGGGACCGCGGCGAAGGGACCGGCCACTGCCGCCGCCCAGGGGCCCCGTTTCCCTGCCCGCCGCAGGAGAAGCGATAAAAGGGAGAGCGAGTCGGTGACGGAGTTGGGGACATGGGGATGGGAACACAGGGGACACGGAGGGATGTTCTTTAATTTCTGAGTGGCTCCATGCAAATAGGGTTACACAGAGGTCGCGGCCAGTGGGCGTAAGCGTGAGGGGGGGACAGGGATTCTTGGGGTGGGGGAAGGAATTCACAAGGAATGAGAACCCTGGGGAGGGATAAGGATGCTCAGGAGGGACAAGGAAGATGCTTAGGGGAAGACATGAACCCTGGGGACAGAAACCATTGGGACAGATGAGCAGAAGAGGGATGAGGGCGATGGGGAGGGATGAGGAGGATGCTTAAGTGGGGCAAGGATCCTGGAGACAAGGACAGTTGGGAGGAACAAGGATACTGGGAAAGGACAAGGACATCTGGGAGGGATGAGGTGATTGAAAGGGAAGGGGACAGTTGGCGAGGGAAAAGATTACATGGAGGGGAGAAGGACACAACAGAGGGATGTGGGTGCTGGTGAGGGACAAGGAAGGCTGAGGGACAAGGATGCCTGGATGGAAGAGGACATAGAGGAAGGACAAGGATTTCCAGGGAATTGAGGATTTTTGGGGGGAAGAGGACACTTGGGAAAAACAAGATTGCTTGGGAGGGACAGGGACAGTAGTAAGGGACAAGAAGGGTGGTTTGCAGGGGGATGAGGACAGTGGGGAAGGAAAAGGACACTTGGCATGGAGGACAAAACAACTGATGAAGGATGAGGACACTCAGGAGGGCTGAGAAGCCTGGCAATGAGGATGATTAGGAGGGACAAGGACATTTAGAGCAAGCACAAGGCCATTCAAGTGGCTTGGGAAGGATGAGACCTCTTGAGAGAGACAAGGACGGACAAGGTGGGACAAGGATTCTGAGGAAGGACATGAACTATCAGAAAGAACAAGGATAGTTGGAAAGAATGGGAATAGTCAGTGGGAATGGGGATGGTCAGGGGGTCAACAACGCTAGGGAAAGACAAGGACACAGGGTGGACAACAGTGCTTGGGTTGGAGAAGGATTAGTTAGGGGGCTGAGGATTCTGGGGAAGGAGGAGGACACTGAGGAAGGACAAGGACACAGAGTGATGCAGACTCTTGGGGAGGAATTTGGGAAGGGATGGGGACACTGTGGAAGAAGGACAACACTTGGAAAGGACAAGAATGCTGAATAAGGAGGGACACCCACCCACCCTTGTGGGTGGCTTTTCCTAATAAAGAGCCCCTGTTTGGGGAACTGCCTAATAAAGCTGGATTTTAGCTCAGCCAAGGGGACTCTGGCCTTGCTGTGTCCTGTGCCATGAGGACTGCCGTGCTCCTGTCCCCCCTGTCCCCAGCTCAGCATCTTCCCTGGCCCAGGGGCTGCCAATCCCTGACCCCTGGCCACCTGGAAAGCAAAGGAAACATTTTCCAACACCCTGCAACACCTCACCACCCCCAGTGTCCACCACCCTGGCACTGGGTCACTACGCACCATTCTGTGAGCTACTGTGCATGGCTGCCTCTGTCCTGGTTCTCTGTGGGACCTCCAGCACTGTCCACCAGTCCCAGGTGGTAGTGTGGACCCCGGGGAGGAAGACCTGCTCCAAGGGCGATGGTGGTGGTGAGGGACCTGCAGGGAAGAAGGCAAGAGATGGTGTCATGATGGAGCCATCTTCCTTGAGGAGCTGACAATGCTCAGGGTCAGAGGGGGGGGGGTCCAGGAACCCTTCACTCACCCCCGTAGGCCCCATCGGTGTCTTCAAGGCTGTAGCAGAGGCCATCGACAGCCACGGCCAGTGCCCGGGCGAAGCTGGCATCCAGGAGGAAGGAGCTGTCACAGGAGCTCACCAAGCTGCAGCGGGTGCTGGCAAAGTTGTCCTCCGAGACAGACCCCCAGCCATTCAACAGCGACCCTCCCGGCGAGCCCCTCGTTGCTGTACGCTCTTCCTCATCTTCTTCCTCATCCTCTTCCTCCTCCTCCTCACCTAGCTCAGAGGCTGGTGGCCCACAGATGTAGCCGTAGGTGTGCAGTGGTGAGAAGGACCGTGGTGTGGTTGGTGCTGGGGGACTGTGGGAAACACAGTGGGGGTACTGCTGGCACCAGGGGATGCTGCAGTCATGGGAGTGTCCCAGAGGGATGGGGAATACCTGCAGCAGGTCGTGTCCTGGTCCATCTCCAGGACCTCAGCTACCTGCTGCTGCGTGAGGACCCCGTCGCTGAATGCTGGCGAGAGGCGCCCGGTGGCCAGGGACGTGTCCTTGGGGTACCTGGTAGCCAGGAATATGTCCCTTGGGTGCCTGGTCTCCAGTGACATGTTCCTGGTGTGGCTGGTGTCTGGGGACATGCCCTTGGGGTACCTGGTGCCCAAGAACATGTCCTTCTGGTGGCCAGTGAGTGGAGACACCTCTTCGGGATGCCTGGTGGCTGGAGATGTGTCCCTGGGATGCCTCAAGGCTGGTGACATGTTTTCAGGGTACCTGCTGCACAGGGACATGTCCCTTATGTGCATGGTCACCAGTGATGGGTCCCTGGGGTTCTTGGTGGCCTGAGACATGTCCTTAGAGTACCTGGTGCCCAAGAAGTTGTCCCTGTGCTGCTCGGAGACTGGTGGGATCTCCTCAGGGTGCCTGGTGAGTGGGGATGTGTTGCTGGGATGCCCAGTGGCTAGCAGTATGTCGTTGGGGTGCCTCAAGGCTGGTGATACATTTTCAGGGTACCTGCTGCACAGGGACATGTCCCTTGTGTGCATGGTCACCAGTGATGGCTCCCTGGGGTACTTGTTGGCTGAGGACATGTCCTTGGCATACCTGGAGGCCAGGAACTTCTCCTTGCAGTGTCTAGTGGCTGGGGACATCTCTTTGGGGAGCCTTGTGTCTGGGGACATCTCCTGGGGGAGCCTCATGCCTGGGGATGTGTCCTTTGGGTGTCTGCTGGCTGGGGACACGTCCTTGGAGTTCCTGGTGGACAGTGAGATGTCCCTCTGGCACTTGGCCACTGGTAATGGGTCTCTGGGGCACCTGGTGACCAGGGAGGTGTCCTCAGCACGCCTGGTGGCCAAGACTGTGTCCCTTTGGTGCTTGGCTGCTGGTGATGGATCCTTGCAGTGCCTGGTGGCTGGTGACATGTCCCTGGGCGTCCTGGTGACTGAGGACACATCCTTAGGATGCCTGCTGTCTAAGAATATGTCCTTGGGATGCTCAGTGACCAAGGACATGTCCCTAGGGTTCCTGGTGGCTGGTGACACAACCCTGGGGCTCTCAGTGACTGGGGATGTGTCCCTGGGGCATCGCACGACTGGAGATGTGTCCCTGGGGATCCCAGTGACTGAGGACACGTCCTTGGGATGCCTGGTGACCAGAGATGTGTCCCTGGGGCACACGGAGGCTGGGGACCTGCAGGTGCAAGGGACATGTTGGGTTTTGCAGCAAAGGGTTGGGTTTTGCAGGGCACCCATCTGGATGGGGACACCCAGACTTACCGTGTCACTGGTGGGTGCCAGGCATGGGGTGGTCTCGGGGGTGTCACCGGTGACCTGGTTACACCAGAGGCCAGTGAAGTGCTGCCCCGACGTGGTTTTGGAGAGCTGAAGACTGGTAGCCGCGGGTCCCTGCTGTCCATGGCAGCGGTGGTGTCACCCTCATGTCCCCTTTGCTGAGGCTGCCTGGCTGCCAGCCCAAAATCTGTCCCCCACTCGCCTCCACTTCCAGTGACAGGGATGTGGCTGGGGCCAGCTATGAGCACCGGGGTGCTGTGTACTTGATGCAGCTCTGCGAGGGGAGTGAGGGACACAGAGCCATGGGCCACTACCCTGGGGTCCCCCATGTCCCCCCATGTGCCCCCACACCCACCTCTCTTGCGAACACGCTCCCAGGGTGCTGGGTTTGGGGTGCTGGGCGAGGAATGCACCCCAGGGTGCCCCCCACTGCAGCACCCCATGTCCCCGAGGGGTGGTGGGTGTCCCCCATGGAGGCTGCTGTGGATGGGGGGTGTGGGGGGGCCAAGGCTCGGCGGCTCCAAGGACAGGGCTGGAAGAGTAAGAGAGGTCAGGGCACCCATGGGGCCATGTGTCCCCTGTCCCCTCTGTCCTTGGGTCTGTGTGTCCTCAAGTCCTTGCTGCCTGCAATGGGGGGACAATGGGGGACACCAAGGGTCCCATAACACTGGGGGTCCCAGGTATAGGGTGGGGGTCTTGAGTACGCTTTGCTGGTCCCATGGCACACTGTGAGGGTACTAGGCCTGGGCTGGGGGTCCTGTTGAAGCAGGTCAGGGTTCCATGGAACTGGGTGGGGATCCAATGGCATCACATGGGATGGATGGGGGTCCCATAGTACTGGTGGGGGTTCCAAGGCACAGAGCTCTATGGCACTAGGTGGGGGTCTCAACCCTGGTGTTCACTGGAGGGTGGGAGTCCCATGGCAGTGGGTGGGGATCCCAGTCCCCATGGGGCTCACTGGAGGGGTGGGGGTCTCTGCCGTCACTGCCCAGGAGTCGGCTGCTGAGACTGCTGCTGCTGCTGAGGTTTCGGGGGGCACAGCTGGGTTTCCAGGGACCACCAAGCCATGGCGAGTCACCAGCCACCAGCCTGAAGGGCAAGAGGTGCTGTCAGTGCATAAATCCCCACCACACCGGGGTCTTCTGTGTCCCCCACCCCGTGGCCTCTTACCTGTGGCGAGCTGCGGCGTCCTGGCTGGCACGGCGCTGGCAGAGGAGGAGGAGGAGGGCGAGTAAGGCCAACCAGAGCATGGAACCAGCGGCTGCGATGACAGCAGGCTGCTGCAGTGCCTGGACTACCCTGCTGCTCCTCGCTGTCACCCCTACAAGGGTCCCATCAATGTCACTTCATGTCACCACCTTGACCCCCACCCGCACCCCACCTTGCTCTCCATCTCCTACCCAGGACTCCACACGTGGCATTGCTGGGAACCCCCAGCCCTGCGCTGTTGAAAGCTGCCACCTGGACACAGAATTCGGCCCCGGGGTGTGGGAGGAGGGTTTCCAGGCGGTGTGTGGCTCCGTTCACTGTCCTGTTAGTTGGATGCTGCCAGCCCTCACCCATTGACCAGACCTGGCAGGCACCAAGAGGATGCGTCCCCTTAGATGATTAGCCTTGGTGGCCCCCTTGTGGATGGACCCCCTTGGACGGACTCCTTCAGATGAACATCCCCTGGCAG
Organism: Nicator chloris; assembly: GCA_013400495.1. Taxonomy (NCBI): domain Eukaryota; kingdom Metazoa; phylum Chordata; class Aves; order Passeriformes; family Pycnonotidae; genus Nicator; species Nicator chloris. The sequence continues at coordinate 516,401 of WAAE01021523.1, forward strand.
ACTCCCATTGGTGGATCGCCCATGGATGGATTCACTTGGATGGGTCCCCTGAGATGAATCTCCTTGAGGGACTCCCCTTGGGAGGACCCCTTTGGATGGGCTCGCTTGCATGCCCCTAGGATGGACCTCCTTGGGTGAGTACTTCTTGGATGGACCCCCATTGTTGGATCTCCCTTTGGATGGACCCCCTTGCCTGAATCCCCTGGACTCCTTTGGATGAACTCCCATGGATGCCACTAGATAGATGCCCTGGGATAGACCTCCACCTTCATTGGCCCTTTTGGATGAACCCCCATGTTGAGATACCTCCTGGATAGACTCCTTGGATGGTTCCCCCTTAGATAGACCCCCACCTTTGACAGGCTCCCTTTTTGGATGGATCCCCTTGCAATGACTCTCCTTAGCCAGAAGACCCCAGCCCTGCCCCCTTGCCCCATTGCCCCAAACCTGGTAGCCCTGGATGATGCCATTGTGTGCTTCAGGAGGAGGTGGCTCCCAGCTCACGACCACGGTGCCGTTCCCTGTCTCAGCCTGGCTGATGGTGACACGCTGGGGTGCTGCACCAGGCACTGCCAGGACAGGGATGCTGAGACCCCTGAGACCCCCAACTGACCTCCCTCTCCTCCACCCAGAAATCCTGCGGGACACACGACGCACCTTCCTCAGGTATCCAGAGGTGCCTGCTGTTGCTGTCGGAGCCCTGGGTCCCTCCAGTGTAGGGTCGGACCTTGAACTCGTACTTGTAGCCCCTGCGGAGCGCAGGGATGATGGCACTGAGCTCCCTGCCTGCGTCGTGTTGGAACCAGGAGGTGGTGACCGGGAGCAGGCTGCGGTACAGCACCGTGTAGCCCACAGGCACTGGCACCGGCATCAGCATCTGAAGGGGATGGGAAGGATTCCACGTTAAGGTGGGACATGGGGATGTGTCCCATCGCCCCCTCCCCTGGGGGCAGCTGACATCACACCAACCTGCCAGCGGAGCTGGACAGCAGCAGTGGGCAGTGCAGTGCCGTTGTCCAGGTGCAGCCGCACAGCCAGCAGGTCCCGTGGCGCAGTCTCCTGCTGGCCCGTTGCCAGCCTGTCTGTGAGGCACAAGAAGGCGAATGGCAGCACCAGGCAGGACCAAGCTCCCCTGGCACCTGCCCAGACACCCACCTCAGACACCTGCACATGGAGATCCTGATGTCTACCTGGATGGACTCACTCAAATCGACCCTTTTGGACAGACACCCTTTGATGAGTCTGTCTTGAATGGACCCCTCTTGAATGGGCCCCCTTTGATATGTTGCCCCTGGGGACATGGGATGGGATCCCATGATACACCCTTGTGATATGTCCCTCTTAGATGGACCCTTTGGATGGATATTTCTTGTTCTATCCCCTTTTAATGTACTTCCACCTTGCATAGATCCCCTTAAATGGATTCTCCTCGAGGAACCAGGTTGGCTGGATCCCCTTTAGGTGGGTGATCTTGAATGAATCCCCTTGGATGGGCTCCCACCTCGATGCACTTCCTTGGGTCCCCTTACATGGACCTTCTTGGATGGATCCTGTTGGATGGATGTGTTTAGATGGACCTACCTTTGGAAGTGCCCCCTTTAATGGATCCCCTCAAATGACTCAGCTGGATGGACTTTGTTTGATGGATGATGGATGGCCTTGGATGGACACCCTCGGACAGACTGTCCTTGGATGGTCCCCTTGGCTGAACCCCATTAGATGGACCCTGTTAGATGGATCCCCTTGCATGAACCCCAAGATGGCCCCGGGTGCCTTTGATGGTGGAGGCCACGGAGGTCCCACCACTGACCCTCCACGTGGAGGAAGGTGGTGGCGGCGGCAGTGCCCAGCTGGCTCTGTGCTGTACACACGTATGCGCCGGCATCGGCAGACGTCACGGCACGGATGCGCAGAGTGTGCTCCCGGTCCACCTCGTGCCTGCGGGTCACCAGCTCTCCATCAGCCTCATCCCCACGCCAGGGATGGGACAGCTCCCCCCTGCCACCACCTACCTGCCCCAGGGCAGGTCTCCATGTTCCTTATGCCACTGCACCTGTGGTGCTGGGTCACCTCGGGCACTGCAACCCAGCTCCACGGTGCTGCCAGCCACTGCCACGGCGTCGCTTGGGTGCCGCACAATGCTTGGCTTCTCTGCAGGGGGACATCAGGGACATAGCACCATGGCTGGGTGTGATGTGCCCACCACCTGTGGGAGACCCTTGGCTTACCCAGCACAGAGACGCGGGCACCCCGGCTCTCCCTCTTGCCTGCCGCATTGGCTGCCACACAGATGTAGAGACCGGAGTCGCTCCTTTGTGCCGATGCCACCTGCAACTTCCCCTTGGTGACCATGTACCTGCCACCTACCAAGTCCAAGATCACCCCATCCTTCTTCCAGGTAATGTAGGGTTCGGGGTACCCCAAGGGAGGGACACAATCCAGCTCCAATGCTTGCCCCGCTGTGGTCACCAAATCACCTGGCTGCAGGCGGAAATTGTCCCGCAGCACTGTGGGGGGAGGGCACATTGTGGGTGGGGGAACAGGATTTTCTCGTGTCTCCCCACCTGCTTCACCCACCCACCAGGTGCCCTTACCAGCTGGAGTTTGGGGTGCCGTGGCCACGCTGGGGAGGCGGCAGCCTGTAGGGTGACAAGGAGGTGGGGGAATGCCAACAGGTGCCCCAAGCAGGCATGGTCTCAGATCCGGGGTGGGGCAGGGGGCAGAGTTAAGTGGGTTATGCCCCCCATGGGCTGCACTCACCTCCAGGGTGCAGGGCAGCGAGGCAGAGCCCCAGGCCCAGCGCTGTCTCCCAGCCGCCCGCCATGCCGGCCCTGGCCAGCCTTCCCGTTTCCTCCCGAAATCCCGGTTCCTCCCTGCCAGCACCGGGGCTGGATCCGGCTCCGGATGGAGGGGTACAATAGCCGGATGCAGGGGCCGGGAAATGCCGAAGGGGGGGAAGGTGGTGGTGAACACAAACAGCTCAGCCATCCTGTGGCAGTGGGAGTGCCTGGCCACGGTGGCATTGGCAGCACCCGGAGACAGTAGACTGGGGGACACCAGCGGTTAATGAATTTAATTAGTCAGAATATAGTCCCCTTTTCCTTCGCCATGTTCAGAGGAAGACAAATTAAAAAGAAATGGGCTCTCAGCTAAGGGCACCATCAGTAGGTACCAGAGGGAGTGGTCCAAGGTCTCCCAAGCACTTCAAGTGCCAGTTTGAGTGCCAGCCAGGTGCACCAGGTTTGTGTGGTTTTACCTGTCAGCCAGTTCTCATGTGTCCCCCCCACCCAGGGGGACCCCTGTCACCCAAGACACCCAAGGGTGCCACCACCAGACAGGTAGTACGTTTAGTTTATTGGTTAGTAGTGCACCCCGAGCACTCCAGGGTGCCCCGGCACCCACCCTGGGTGCCCCAGGGCCCGGCTCCCTTGGCCGGCCGCTCTCTGCTTTTCATCCTAAACCTATTTCCCATGAAGTCTTGGGGAGAGACAGCGTTGTGTGCCCCAAAACCGGGGGACTTTCACAGAAAATCCTACCGTGGCAAAGGGGCAATGCTTGGGCCAGGGCTTCCAGCCCACGTTTAGGGGACATTGCAGCCGGGGAGCTGGGGGGCAGGAGGGAGCCCCCTGTTCAGACCGCCTGATGCATGTTGTGCCCTTGGGTGAGCTTGTGTGCCAGTGCATGTCCTGCTCCATGCATGGGGGCGTATGCCACACAGGCACGGTGCTCTTACACACACGTGTGCACGCACGGTCGCTGGGTGTGCAGAGTGTGTGCTCCCCATGTGCATATGCATGCTACAAGCATGCTCGGCCGCTTTGTGCTCGCTCTCTCCACGTGCACCACACACACTCTGTGCAAGCACAGCACATGCGTGCTTTGCACACACACTGCAGGCTCCACGCATGCCCTGTGCCAGCACTGCAGGTTCACTCATGCATGCTCTGAGCACACTCAGCTGCTCGCTTTGTGCTCACTCTTTCCACACACACCGTGCCTGCTCTGTGTGTGTTTTGCTCAAGCACTGCACACACCCTCTTTGCTCACGCTCTTTGCACACTCGCCACAAGCTGTGTGCATGTCCCACGCAAATGCTGTGTGCTTGTTCACTCCACATGCCCCATGCACACTGCACAGGTGCTCTGCATGGACTCTCTCTGCACATTCCGTGCACACTTGGAACACACACCTGGTGCTGGCATGCTCACAAAGGCCATGGAGGTTCAGTGGACACTGCACACTCCATACACGCTCTGCACACTCTGTGCAGTCTTAGCTGCACTCTCCGTGTGTGTCCTCTCCATGGGCTCCACGTGCTCCCTTGCATGCTCTGCGCATCCTCTTTGCACACTGTGTGCACACTTGCTGCACACCCTCGTGCCTGCCGATGGGATAGCTGTGTGCACAGTCCGTGTGCCCTCCTGCACGCTCCATGCATGCTTTCTCCGTGCAGTGCTCCAATGCTCTCTCTGCATGTTCCATGCACACCCTCTGACACGCTCTTTCTGTGCAATGATTGCATGTTCTCTCTGCACGTGTGTCCTTTCTGCACGCTCCCTGCACACTAGTCCCGGCGAGAAAGCCATTAAAGCGATGCCCCAGGAAGATGTGGGACGGAAGAGGGGAGCTCTGGGTGGGATCAATAGGAAATTAGTGACTTTACGCCGAGCGGAATGACACCCAGTGGTGGGAGCAGGGCTGTGCTGGTGTCCCCGCTTGCTCGGTGGCGGATGTGTGGCCGTGCCGGTGTCCCTGCTCGCTTGCACGCTGCCACCAAAGCGCGCGCAGTCCCCCCTGCTCAGGCACTGATCTCCACGGCGTTGGCCTCCTCCTGCTCCCGAATGACGTGGACGCCGGCAGTCCGCAGCAGCCGCGGGGCGCCGCGGGAACGCGCTGGCGAACCCGGTGGTGACCTGTGGGTCCGCGTCGAGGCGGGTGAGCGAGCTGGCGAGCGATGGTAACGGCGAGTCGAACGCCCCACTGGTCCTGGCGAGCGTCCGGCTGCTGGTACTGGCGAGCTGGTGTAGCCTGGTTCAACTGTGCCGCGGGGTTCAGGCAGGGAATCCTCCTCCGCCTCTGGGGAGTCCTGCCAAAAGCCCAGAGCAGAAGAATGTGGGACGTGTGCGAGACCCTGTGCTGGGACGCTGCTGGCGTGCTACTGGCGCTACTGGCTCTCACCTTATCTTTAAGGATGTACAAAGCCACTGGGTTCTTGCGCTCGTGCTCGCCGCTCCGTGGGATGCCTTCGGCTGTGTGGAAGCAAGGTGCTGCTCACCATGCCAGGAGCATTGGTGTTCCCCCAACCCGCTGCTGCCACGCTGAGGCCGGCACTCACCCTCGTGCTTCAGGCGCTCCTCGTCCTGCTCAGCGTAGTCAGAGGTGGGTTGTGTCTCCGCTTGTCGCTTCTCCCTGGAAAGGGATAGGGGATGGGGCAGCACTGGCATCGTGGGGGAACTGCCTGTGGCAGGGAAGGGTCCAGTACCTCAGGGAGGGAGAGATGGATGGGATGGGATGGGATGGGATGGGACGGGACGGGACGGGACGGGACGGGACGGGACGGGACGGGACGGGACGGGACGGGATGGGAGGGGATGGGATGGGATAGGAGAGGGCAGAAGAGANATAGAATAGAATAGAATAGAATAGAATAGAATAGAATAGAAGGATGAGGGTGGGATGGGATGGGATGGGATGGGATAGGATGACATGGCATGGCATGTATGGGGTAGGATGTGTCGAGATGAGATAGGATGGTATGAGACAGAACAAAATAGGATGGGAAGAGATGAAATGGGACAAAACAGGATGGGACAAGATGGCACAACCCCTTTGTCTCCGATGTTATCCCCACACGTACTTCTTGGAGGGTTTCCAGCAGGCACAAACTGTCACCAGGGTGACAAGAAGGAAGATGCCGCCTGTGGACAGAATGATGTAGAGAGAGCTCCGGCCTGCAGGAGAGGAATGACGGGGGACAACCCCCCCAAAATTTTAGCTGAGAGCATCTGCAAGGGATGGCCAAACCTGGGAGTGAATGAGGGGAGAAGGGGTGGCTTACGGTAAACAGTGAGCTTCACGGGGATACTGCGGCCATGGCTGATGGGGTTCTCCACCAGGCAACTGTAGACGTCATCGTCAGCCATGAGAACTCGGGTGATGGTGAGGATCTTCTGGTCAGGGGAGAGGAGCAGGCGGGAGTCATTGCTCAGTGGCCGCCCATCCTTCAGCCAGGTGTAGGTGGGCTTGGTGCCATTCTCGTGTGAGCAGTTGAGGGTGAAGAACTCACTGAGCTCCAGCACCGTTGAGGAGGCCACCAGCACTTGCGGCTTTGAGATGGGAACTGTGGGCAAGTAGAGGAACCACAGTGGTGCCATGTCTCAGGGGATGGGTGGGCTCAGGGGACAGGAAGAGAGACATCAAAACCCCACCAACTTGGCTACGTAGGGTGGTTGAAACCCCCCAAACCACCTCCCAGTGGGAGAAAGCCCTCCCAATATGTGGTCAGGGAAGACATCCCATGGATAACCCAGTCTCCACTGGATGTCCTTCTTGCCCTTACTGTCAACGGTGAGGTTGATGGTCTTCTCGCCAGTGAAGGTGTCGTCGGTGATGGACACCTCCACCTCATAAGCGCCTTCATCAGCCAGCTGCAAGGGGCTGATGAGCAGCGAGCCGTTCTCCAGCACCCGGATGCGGTCGCGGTAGTCGGGCCGTAGGTTGCCAATGATCTCGGTGCCGATGGACTGGACGACGGTGACAGGTTTGTCCCGCTTCAGCTGCCACTTGACCACTGGCTTGTCAGCGCTGGCACTGGCGTAGCGCACTGACAGCAGCGCCGCCTTGCCCGCGGTGCCACGGACAAGTGGCGTGGGGCTGGTGATGTTCACCCCTGCCAGCAGACCTTGGGGTGTGGGGAGAGACAGCGGGGTGCCGAGCGTGGAGAAAACAGGGAAATTGCAAGCTGGAGCTGTGCTGGGCACCCCCAAGGCGCCCAGCTTGGTTCCATAACCTTTGCAAGGATGCACACATGACCCCAAAAGTGCATGAGGGGTAGGAGCCTTCCTGCACTCAGATCAATGTAACGCGTTGTAAAAATCAAGGAATCACCCCCCAAATTGTTTTGGGCATGGGAGGTGGGTCAATGTAACGCCCTGTGAAGATGCATTATCACCCCCCAAAGCTGCATTGGGGGTAGGAGTGCTCCTGCAGCCAGGTCAGTGTAACCAACCCTTTGCAAAAATGCATGCATCACCCCAAAAATGCAAGGAGGAGGTGTGGATGGCATACCTCCTCTTGCTGGGTTCTGCAAACATGCACGTGGTGTCCCCAAAATGTGTGGGGCTTGGGCAGGAGCTCTCCTGCACCTGAGTCAATGCAACCCTTTGCAGAAATTCATCTATCACCCTCAAAAATGCAGGGGGAGTGCTCCTGCAGCCAGGTCGATGCAACCCTTTGCAAAAATGCACACATCACTCATAAAAATGCAGGGGGTGGGAGGCAAGTCGAGGCAACCCTTGGCAAAGTTGTGTCATTGTCCTGCAGAAGCTGCCCGGGGAGTGAGAGATGCCCGAGCTCAGATCAGTGCAATGCTTTGTAAAGTTACCTTAATTCCCCCAAAAATGGTGGGGGGGAAGGATTTTATATCCCACCTCCATCTCCATTGGATGCTCATGTGCAGACAAAGCCCCCTCAGAGGCAAAACTGCATCACGGGAATCTGTGCACGTGCATTGCTCCTCATCTCTGGTTTTAGGCCAAAAAAGGCAGGGAAAAATGTAAAAACATGATTTTCTGGGGGAGGGGACTCCCCAAAAACATTCTCCCTCCCCAGAATACCTTAGCATCCCCCTCCTGACATCCCAGGGACCCATCCGTGAGCCCCTCATACGGATACCGTCATCGACAGCAAACAAACCCCATATTGAAGAGGAGGGGAGAGTGGGAAAACCAGCTGGGCTGAGTGAATCGGGAGCAAGAAAGGCCTTAAACAAGCCTGAAAAGTCATGGGACCTATTGGTATGCAGCATCCGTCCGTCCGTCCTCCCCGGCAGCGCCGCGCTCGGCCCCACAAACATGCCCCGACTCGCCAAATTTAGGGGAACCCTCACTCCACAGGGAAGGGCAAGGCATGGGATGGGGATGTGGCCTTCAATGCATCCTTGCCCCCTCCCCATGCACCGCCAAATCGCCGCTCTTTAACTGTTTCTTCCCTTTCTTTAACCCTATTCCTAATTTTTTCTCCACTCTGGGTAAAAAAATTTAGGAGTTCATTAATAAATCAGGAAACATTCCATCTTCCTACAGTGTCCTTGGATGGAGATCTCCCAGCCCTTTTCAATGGTTTTTGTTGAAAAAAGCCCACCAAAAGTCCTCATTTTCACACTGTTTTGTGGCACAAATCCCTATATTTTTTTTTAAAGCCCTGCAGTATTTTTTGGGGTGTCCTTGCCATAGCCCTGGCTGTTTTTAAGGTCTAAATCAAAACCTGTTGGTTTTAGTTTTTATCCATCCTCCTCATATGAAGGGAAGTGGGGCCTCCCCAGGGCTGCTTTTGGGAGCAAACTTCAGTAAAATGGGACAAAGTTGTTGAAGATGTTTTTCTGTGTTGCCAGACCTGGGATGGGGTGGTTTGGGGTTCATTGGACTCCAAAGTGTGAGAATTTAGAGAATAAATGATGGAGAAAACCAGGGTTGCAGTGGGGTGAGGCAAGCCTAGAAATGGGGTGAAAAATGACTTTTAAGGAAAGCTGAAGAATGGGTAAGAGAAAAATACTTGGAGATGCTAAAAAATTAGGAAAAAAATGGGGTTCATGAAAGAAAAAAAAATGGGGAGAAGCTCAGGGTGGGGGTGGTGCCAAATCCTCCCCACATCAGGAGCTGCTTGGCTCCAGAAAAGTGTTTTCCCCAGTTTTCGTTTCCAATTTTACCCCTTTTTTCCAGCTCCCAAGCAGAGGGTATGCTCGGCAGCGCAACAAGCCTCCCTCCAACCCCCCCATAGGGTATCACCACCCTCATCGCCCCCCCGGCCCTCATCCTCCATCTGGTTACCCCCAAGACCCATGGAAAAAACCCAGAAAACCGTGGAAAAATGGGAAAACTCCCTACCTGCATGCAGCGCCAGAAGCCAGGTCACCGGCAGCAAGCAGGGGGGAGCGGGGTGGCCCCGCGGGGCAGCCGGCGCTCCCCACATTTCGGGCAGGCTCGCCCCCCGAATTGCTCCGCTTCCCCACTCTGGGCACGTCCCTCGGAGCTCCCGGCTTGGCGCTTCGCCCGGCTAATTTATTTTTTTCCTTTTTTTTTTTTTTGTTCTTTCCTTTCTCAATGGAGCCCTGTGTCCTGGTGGCTTTCGCCTCCTCGGCGGCCTCGAGCTGACATTTATTTGAGGAAAAACCACTTCGATTTGCAATTTTTCCCCGGTTCCAGACCCCCAGTTCCACGTTTCCCCAGTCCCCGGGACACACTTGGGCTGGGGCGCATCACCCCATCGAGCCCAACCAAGGTTAGCCATCCCCTTCGTGGACAATACAATGGGATTTTGGGGTCTGAACACCCCATTAAATTAAACTGGGGTTTTCTTTAGAAGGGGTATTTTGCAAAGATGAACCCCCACCCCAAAGTTCTCCCCCCTGCTTTTTTTTTTTTCCCTCTTCCCAGGCTCTCAATCGAAGCCCGGTGGCATCCAGGCTTCATTCCAACTTCATGCCAATTAGCGCTAGTTCCCCAGGCATCGCTGAATAGGGCAGCGGGATGTGAGGCAGGATGCCCGGAGCCATTTCCCACCCCCCTCCCGAGACCTGCCAAGCTCATCCCCCAGTGAACCACCGCCCACTCCCCCCGAGGTTTCCTGGCCCCCAAAAGGGGTCGATGCCTCCAAGCATCCTGTCCCAGAGGGAGATGCTTTGGGGGAGACGCGTTATGGGGAGTTGGTACAGGGGAGGGGTTTGGGGGACTTTGGGGAGTATGCTATAGGGAGATGCTACAGGAAGGGGTGTGGGGGATGCTACAGAAAGAGGCTTTGAGGGAGTTTTGGGGCGACATTAAGGGGGGCGGATTCTTGAGGCAGATGCTTTGGGGTCACGCAGTGGGGAGGTGCTTTGGGGGGGCCTTTGGGAGGATGCTGTGTTCTAAGGGGATACTCGGGATACAAGGATGCTGCGGGGGGACAGTATAAGGATATTTGGGTGGGACTTGCACGGGGATGCCCTGTGTGGGGTGTTCCAGGGATGCTCAGGGGGCAGTTTCGGGCATGCTCTGAGGCAAACACAGTTGTTCCACCCCCGTTCCACCGGAGGCGGGACTCGAACCGGGGATCTCGCAACCCTGAGGGGCTGGAGCTGGGGGCGGCCTGGAGTTGGCTATGGGGAGGGGGCGGGGCTTGAGGCGAGCCGAGGCAAGGATGGGCGTGACCGGGACGCATGGGGGCGTGACAGAGGCGCGTCATGGGCGTGGCCTGGACTCTAGGGGCGTGGCCGGGGCGCGGCCGTGCGGCGGAAGTGGCGCCAGGATTCAAAGCGCCGGTGGCGGCGGAAATGGCGGTTGGTGCGGCCTGAGGGGGCTCTGCGGGACCCGGCGAGGGGGTTACGGGGAATGAAGGTGCAGAGGTCTACGGAGGCGGTTGTGGGAGGGGATACGGGAGGATGGGCCCGAGGCCGTGGAGCAGTGCCCAGGGGTGGATGAGAAGGTGAGGGTACGGGGGCACAGGGAAGTCCCCAGGGGTTGAGGGGCGATGAGATGCTTGGGGAGGGACTGGTTGGGATGGGGGGAGCAGTAGGGTGGGGGATACAGGGAGATCTGAGCAGGAAGGGCTGAGGGCCCTCGGGGGAGAGGCGGAGCTGAAGGTGGGATGCAGTGGGGTTGGATAATGGGGCAGTGGGGAGAGAGGGTGCAGTGATGGGGATGGGGGGGCCATTCAGCCACGAAGGGCTGGGGGTCCGCGATCAGAGTGGGGAGCTGCAGGTGGGGTGCGCGGGGCTGGAGAACTGGGAGGGCACTGGGGTGCCCCACGGCTGAGGGCAGAAGGTGGGGCAGGGTGCGGGTTGGGGTGACCGGGAAGACACCCTCACCTTTGCTCCCCCTGCCCAGGGCCGGGCCCGCGGCGGTGCCGGGATGGTGCTCCCCTCGAAGGAGCAGCGCCGGGGGGCCGGGCAGCCCCCGGGGAGGCTCCAGGCGAGACCCCTGCAGCGCAGATGGCGGGTCCTGGCCGAGAGGAACCAGAGCGTGGTTCCCGTGGGCGCCTGGGTGGAGAGTGCGCCAGGACAGCAAAGCCCGGCCTTTGTGAGTGCACCGAGGGCACCATCTGCCGGGGCATCTCGAACCCTTCAGTGTGCCAGTAAAACCCGAGGGGGGGTCAGAGCCAAAAGTCGTCTTTTTCACAGCCTGTGGGCAGCCAGGAACATGGCTCCTAAAAATAATAATTTGTTCTAATGTGATTTAGCAGGGTCAGAAGCTGCTGTGATGTCCATGTAGTCTGGCCTCCCCTTTGCACAAGCCCACAACATCTCTCTGATTTGATGCCCCTCCAGTAAACTGTGTTTTTGAGGAGAAGTGTATCAATTTTAAACATCAATCAGGTTGGGAACCCAGCCAATGCTGCTTCTCACTTTCCCACTCATCCCTAAAGGATGTCAGGGAGTCGAGATTTTATTCTGTGTTGCTGATTAAAAAAAAAATTAAGCTGAGGGTTTCAGGGTCTGGAGCCAATCTCCGCTGTAGCCCTTAAGAAACACTTAAGGATCTCTTCATGGATGCTTATCTCAGGGATTTCTGTTTGGAGGGTTATTCTAAGATGACTAAAAGTGCATTAAATGTTGGATGATGAGTTCAGTCCCCTGTAATTAATGTCTGAACATTATAGAAGCTCCTGCCCTTCTGAGATGATTTATTTCTATATTGTAATTTAAATCCTGAAAGGTTGAGATAATTTATGGAAATCAATCATCTCCATATTCCACAGGACTTCCATCTTGGCACTATGAAACTTCTAGGGGAGCTGAACTTTTCCTGACAGCTTCAGGGGGCCTGGGTGCTCCTGGGGCCCAACATGTGAGGCTTCCAGAGGTGAATGAAGCTGCCCAGGGTTATCTGAGCTTATTTAATACACTTCTAATGAATCCATTGTAATGCCTCATGCATCAGAGTTGCCGCTGAGGTGGGCAGTGGTTGAGCTGGCACTGGGCTCTTCCCTGGAACACTGTCTTGGTTTCATCCCTAACAGTGTGGATTTCTCCCCATCTTGGAGCTTTGTTGGGCTGTGCTGACCCTGCTGTTCCAAGTTCATCTTTAGCCTCACCCCTTTACTCCATCCCTTCAGTCTCTGGCTTCTCTTGCTGTGTTGGCAGCCAGGAGAGCAGTGCTGTTTTAATTTAAGCCATGGTGTTGCAGAGTTGCTTGGCAAAATTGCAAGGAGAATAAAATGGGATTTTTGGGTTTTTCAGGTCATTGCTCTTAATCTTTCACTTCAGATGGTAGAAGAAATTCTGGAGCATTGCTGTGCTCTGTGAACTGCTTCCCTGATGTGCTTCCAACCTTGCAGAACAGGATGGGGGGCTGGCCTGTTCCGTTTGGATCCAGGCTTTTGATATTTGAGCATCCTTTCATGGGAGCAGGAGCCAGGAGCTGCTCCGTGGGTCTCCTTTTCTTTCCTTCCCTGTGTGTTGCAGAAAGGCAAAGCAGAAGTGTCCATGCTCTGTATCTCTAGTCAGACTCAACCCAGCCCATAAGAACCCCGTAGATATTGTCCAAGCTGTTATTCCACATATTTTGAAACAAAACTTGAAGTTTGCTCTGGGTGCTCCTTGTCTGCCTGGTCCCTCAGGTTGTGGGAAATGGTAATACAGGGATACAGGCTGCTCTAATGCTACAGTGTAGCAAAACCCTGGTGAAATCTGCTTCCCACCTCTCCTAGGCTTCGGCATTCCGGGTGGAGGAGGAGCTGAAGGAGCAGCAGCAGCAGAAGGCAGCCAGCCTGAGGAGATTCCAGGGCGAGGTGAGGCAGCGGGTGAACCGACAGGTCAGGCTGCGCCGGAGGCAGGAGCTGCAGAAGGCCTACGAAGCAGTAAGCAAAGCTCTGTCAGGAGAAACTCCTCCAAACCCAACATAAATTGGGAAAATTCAAACACTGGAGCATAAGTCAACACCTGAAGTCAAGGTGTTAATGAGAAAAAATGAGCACATCGGAGGTCCCAGACCCTGTGGTGGCAAACGGTGTCCAGGCAAGCTGGATCAGTGCGACACTTTGGCTGATGCTGGAAGTGCTTTGAAGCCCCCCAGGGGAAGGTTACTGGCTCCCTCAGACAGCAGCAGGACAGAGTTCTGAAGGTCTCTGTGGAATTGCCTAGAGTAAAAAAAGAGCCAGGCAGGAGTTGGGAATGATGTGGATGTGTCCTGGCTGTATTTGAAGCAAAGCAATTTTTCTACTGTCTCTTTTCTGATCCCTTTTCCAGAGCAGCCAAGTAGTTTTCAAACAACACTTTCCCTCTGTCTCCATGTTCCCTTTTCTCCCATGAGCTTGTTTTGGATTATCCTGTGAATATATTTAATTCTTTGTGTTCTCAAACAAGTGCTGGGGAGACTTGCCAGGATCTGACTGTGGCAGAAAAGAGAATGCACTGACATGTCACCAGCTTTGGCCACCCTTGGGGTGTTTGGGCTGTTTCCATGGCTGACTAGGGATGTCCTCATGTAACTGCCAGCATCAAGCGGGAAGCCTGCAAATGCCCTCAGCCCCAAAGAGGCTGATGGTTCTTTGTATTGGCTCAGCATGGAGAGCCAAAACCTCCCTCCCAAGAAATTTCACCCAAGGGTGGTGAAATGTCACCACAGTTGACATCTTGCCAGGTCATGGAGATCCCACTGGCTTTTTCCTGGCAGGCGGAGAGGGAGAGCTGTGTTGCTGCGCAGTACTCGACCCCCTGGAAGAACACGTGCCTGTTCCAGAGTCTCCCTGCTCCCATCATCTGTGGGCCCGGTGCTGGCTCTGGCCCAGCCCAGCCAGAAGAGGAGCCTGGGGAACCATTCCAGCAACAAGCTGCTGAGGTGAGCCCTGCCCCTCCTGTGCTTCCATCGCTGCTTTGGCATTTTGGATCCTCGGTGTTTGAAATGGGGAACGAGCCATGTTTTCTTTTTTTCTTCTTCAGCACATCCCTAATATTTGGGTTTAGATATTGAATGAAACGTTAGCTTGCATTGTCACCCTGAACGTTGTTGTGGTCCTCAGAGCATCCAGCTGGGTGGCTCGTCCCAGATGCTGTGGCTGAACTGGTCTGGCTGCTGGCAGGCACGGTGTTTTCCCAGCCGTGTCCTGGCGCAGAGGTGGCACTAGGTGGTGCCAGTTCATTGCAGCATGTCTCGTGTAGACCAAAATCTGGGAAAACCTGCCTTCCGAATTGTTTAATTTTTTTTTTTTCCTTAGTGGTGATATTTATGGTGCATTTAGTAGTTTAGAAAGCCTGTGTACTCATCTAGGAGCTGGAGTTATTCCAATTGAAGCACCATGGGATGCATTGCAGTTGAAGTACCTTGGGGTGGAAAATCACTTCTGGCTGGAAACCAAGCAAGAAAATTTGGGATCTGGCATCTCAGCAACATGTTCTGGGAGCAGATGAGTTGCCTGGATCAGGATTTCGGTACCTTGGGGCAGCTCTGAAAGACCCTTGGCTGATTGTGTGTTGGGTTGTGCTGCCTTGATCGAGCTCCTTGGCTGGAGCAGCCTGAGTGGGAGATGTCTCTGTGCAGCTGAACTTGTCCTGTGTTTTCTTTGGCTCTCCTCTGGGTGCAGCTCAGCAGGGCTGTGCAGCAGGTGCGGCGCAGGCTGGCGTCCTGCAGGACCGTGTTCCCCGACGCCTGGAGGCAGGAGGTGAGCCTGGGCTGAGGGCAGAGAAATCACCTTGCAAATTGCTGGAGGTTTGGCTCTAATTAGCAAACCCAAAGCATAATTCAGGAAGTTTCTCCAGCAGGAATGAAATAAACTGTGGTTTCCTGACACACCTCGTGGGTAACCCATTTCACAGAAGGCAGCAGGGTAAAGTGTGTGAAAACATCTCTGAGATGAACTCAAGAATGCAAAAAAGACTTTTAAAGGTTGAGATTGTGATCTTTGTATCTGGGAGGAATGTGATGATCAGCCCTCCCTTCAGGTGCCTTCATTTCTTCAAACCTCAACAACTCTTTCCATTGCATCAATCCCTTGTTTTGTGTGGGTGGCAAAGATCTGGAGGGTTTTTCCTTACCCGGGGCTGGCTTCTGCTACAGAATGATTGGCATGCAGCTGTTTTCCTCAAAGCAGTGCATGGAAGATCAGTCCCACCTTTTGTTCTGCTGCATTTCATCCTGCTTTTGCTCCTTCAGTTCTCAAGAACACCTTTGTGTTGTAGCTATTTTCCTGGTCTCTGTGCCAAGACCTTTCTTAAACTGATGTACTTTGGAGAACACCAGGAGCAATCCAGCCTGGTGTTTGGTGTTATTGCCTCTGGAGCCAGTTTCCTGCCCATCCTGTAAATCTTCATTCCCTTCTCTTTCTCAGGTTCACCAAAGGGGAAGTAGAGCTTTGCTGATTATCTAGAAACTACCCTTTATAGGAGGGCTGGTCTGGCTCTTCCTCTTCTCTGTACTCTTGGATTTCTGATTAAGTCAGTCAGCTCTGCAAATAGGACTCAGAGAAACACAATAATTATGGTCTCAAAAACCTTGTTACCTGTTTCCAACAGCAAACATCCTTCTTGTGTGAGCCATTAATACATTCAGTGAGATAAGTTGGTTCATGGCCTCAAATAGTAAAGCCACTGCCCAGGTGAGCCAGAGGATTACAGGAGATCTGTGGGAGTCCTGGGCAACTCATCCACAGCAGTGAGAAAAACTGGGAGGGGTTTGGGACCATCCTCCCATCCCAGCCTCACTGCAGCTACAGTTCATCTACATAAGGAAGTTTAACAGCTTCCCTGATTTATTCTGGGAGGAATATATTGATTTATTGCATTGCTCTGTTTTATTACTCCATGATATATGAGGAAAAAAAAGCTCCCATATTAATCTGAATCTCTCCCTGTATGAAGGTTTGGCATGTTCCCAGCCTGGCAGGACAGCAGTGTGTTCCCTTCTCTCTCCAGGTGCAAAAGGCTGCTACAGACATAACCATGGACTTAACCCCTGTGGTAGTGCTGCCTCTGCTTTTGTGCTCCCTGGATTTCCTTGTGCTTTGTATTCCAGCCCATTTATTTGGTTTGAACCCAAAGGTTTTTCACCCAATACTTCTACAATGCAAGTGGAGTCAGTAGCTTAATCAAGATGCTTCTTTCTTCCTTCATCCAGGCTGATAATGAAATCAAACAGCACAGCCCACCTAGTTCTTACCCTATTTCTGTGCAGTGAACTCCTGAGACCAAATCTGGGCCATGTTTTTAATCAGTTTTGTGCATCCCACATCAGACTTCCATCTAACAGGTTTTGCTTTACCCCAGTGTTGAATTAGGCCACATCAAGAGCTCAGCTGAACCCCAGAGTCTTCTGCTGCTCTTTGCCTGAGGCCTTTTCCTTCTATTGTAGGAGACATTCAGCACAGGCTGACCTGACTAGCTCTTGACAAATTTATGCTGGTTGCTGCTTATCTTGTTTTCTTGTGGCTTACAGGCAGTTTGCAAGGTGATTTCCTCTTGTTTTTTCAAAAGTCACAGTTAAACTCTTGTGGCTAAAATCTTCTACTTGGTATTTCTTTTTCCTCTCCTTTAAATAAAGAAAGATACTCCTTGTGCACTTTACTAATAATCTGGACCTCCATAGATTTCAGGGAGCTGTTTGCACCTTAGCTCCTGCTCCTGGCAGCAGCCCAGGGCAGGTCCATCCTCCTTAAAAACCTCAGCTTTAGTAATAACCTGACTTTTTTTTTTCCCAATAGTAGGTCCCCGCAGCATTTTTCTCCCTGCTGCTGCTAACTCAAGGCAAGTCTTTGGCTGAAACGTTTTTTTTCCCTTCAGTCCTGTTTTCTGTATTTTTGTTCTTCTTTTTCCTTTCTCCCCAGAAAGTGTTGCATTCCCTGTGATCAATAATCCATGTTCCTAAAATTGTTGCTCTTTCTCTCCTCCCAAGATTTCTTTTCAGGTTAAAAGCATCCAAAGAATTAATTGCCTGCTTTCCCAAGCAGATACTGGAATGGTAATTGCCTGGAAATGACCTGTCCAGTGTTCCAGCTCACCCTGTTACTGAGTCTTTGCCTTCAGGCTTTGGTGGACATCTCCCCAACATGGCAGCACCCAAATTCTTTTCCCCAGTGTCTCATTCCACCAAGTTGGTGGTGTTTTTCCACCGTTTTGTGTCTTTCTACCTTCAGTGCTCCAGAGCAACTTTCCAAAGCAATAACCCTTGCCCTCTATTCCCTTATCCTTACCAAAGAAACTATTCTGTCATGTTTCTGTCATAATGGGGTTGATGGAGTAATTCATGTGCCTATCAAATAATTTCATGTTCAGACTGACTCCAGGCTATTCTCTGTCCTTCCCAAACAGTGGCAGAGCCATATCAAGGAATTCTTGGCATCACCTATTCTCCTACTTATCCATCCTTTCCCTCTGTCAGCAGTCCTGTGCTTCCTTTCCCACCGTGCTGAAGGAAAAAAAGCAAGGGAAAAGATTTATCCTGGCTTCAAGCTTGCTTCTGGCATTTTGATTCCTTAGTTTGTAGGAAACAATCTGCTGCCTCTCAAAATATTGTGGATTGCCTCTGGGGAGCCTGCCCACTTCCCATCTGAAGGAGTGTACTCCGTGCTTGGGTGTCGCTCAGATCCCAGCTCCTTGCCACTGTGAAATAGTGCCTGGAGAGGTTTTTGCCTTGCCTTGACTTCACCCACATGTCTGTCCTGCTGCTTCTGCAGTTGGGGAGGGCACAGTCACAGTCACCCTGCTACACTCCTGTTTCCCAGGTCTGGTGGCCCATGGTGCTGCCAGATCCCATCCAAGTGACAGCACACACAGCCTCCCGTGTGTTCAAGCTGCTCCAAGGGTGTTCAGTTTTCCCTTGGCACCAAAGCAGACAGATTTCAATTCCATGTTTACAGCCGTGTCTTCCCTTCTCCAGAAAGCAGACCCTTGCCTGGCAGCTGCAGTGCCCACAGAGGAGAGTGAGGAGCTGCTGCTGGCAGGGCACCATGATCTGCCTGCTGAGCTGCTGGAGCAGGGCACAGCCGCAAATGGCACTGGGCAGGATGATGACTTCTACGTCAAAATTGAATTTAAAAAAGTAAGACTCGTGCAAAGTTGGTCTTAAGAGCTTTGGATTGTTAGATTTGTTTTGGTGTCTGGAAGAGGCTGCTCTTGGAGTAGAGCAGTTGCTCCCTCAGGCCTGCTTAACTCTTAAGCCTACCGTCCTCAAAGTGGGCTTGGGAGCAGTACTGGAGCTCAGTGAGGTCGGCACTGCCATTCCCTGCTTTCATGTGCAGTTGTGGCCTTGGATCCCTGCCTGCTTGTGATGCCCCTTGGCAGCTGCCCAGGTGCAAGCTGAAACCGAGGGCTTGTAGTCACATCATACCCTGACCACGCTCAGACCATGCTGAAAGACCCGAGAGTGGAAGAGATTATATCAGTCAGACACCTCCTCAAAAAGGGAAAAGAAAAAAAAGGAAAAGAAAAGAAAGCAGCTTTCTATCAGTTAAAGGAGATGGCTGTGGCAATCCTGGTGCCTGGGGGATGGCAGGCCCTGCCCTAGGAGGGGTTGAGGAGGGCTTGATGTACTTATCCTTCCTCTTTTGTTTTCAGGCAGCTTTTTTTTGAGCATCTTAGAGGTGGAAATGGTTCTTCCTGATTACCTGGGGTGGTTGGGTAAGGCTTTATGGCTGTGGCAGTCTATGCCCAACATTGGCTGGGGATTAGTCCAGCTTGGAGCAGAAATACTCACTGGGCAGATAAGGACACAGTGGAAATTTATGTTGAGGTTTAGCTGAGGTTTACACTGAGGTTTTGAGAGATGTTGGCTGTGGATGTTGCCCTTACATTTAGTTATTTTTTTCACACTTCAAAAAGTTCATAATAGAGGTTTGGGATGGGGAGATGTGCATCCATATTTAAACTGAACCAGAACCCTCCTCCAAGGATATCTGGAGAGGTGTTTTGACAAAGCTTTGGTGATCAGACTCCTATGTTGAGATGTAGCACATCTCTCCTGTTCATGGCCAACCTGTACCCCAGGTAAAATCCATTTCCATGGTGGGTCATCCTGTTGAGGTCTGCAGGGATCACACAGAGGCCTTGCCTCCAGTGAAGAGCATTTTGCTGGGGGAAGATGAGAAAGAACTGTGGTGATGCTGATGCTGCTCCTTCCATTGTCTCTCAGGTCTGTGATAGGTCGGTGAAGGACTCGAGCCTGCCTGGGCCTCCTGGGAGGCCACACAGAGAATACCAACCTCCCCTCAAACTCTGGGCTGGTGTTGACCAAGAGGAAACCAGGAAGCAGGTCTGTCCACAGGAGCCAAGCCCCCGTGGTTTTGTTTCAAAGGGATTGGGTGTTGGGAATGCTGCTAGCTCAAATAAGAAGTCTAAGAGGAGCTTTGATGTATGAAACCCCTACTGGGTTTATTTTGTTAGTTTCAATGGTGCCTCAGGTCTTGGGCAAAGCTACCAGGTTATTTTTTAAAATCTGTTCTGACTAACTGCAACTGTTACCTACTCCTCCTACAAAATCTGGGATCTCAATAACAGCAGAAGTTTGAAGGAGAAATGGGCTCTTTCATTCTGCCTGGCAAAACCAAGGGGCACTTGCTGTAGTTGCGGGGAGCCCAAGAAGCTGCCAAAAATGCTTAAAAAGAAAGAAAGAACAAAGCCAACTTTATCTTGTTTAAATACAAGGCTGGAATATAAAGGTTTCTCTGATTTTGGGAATAGCCTCAAGCCCAGCCTGCAGGCCAAGTGGATGATTTCACAGTGAGGGCTTACAGCCTGTGTCCTGCACAGTTTGGCTCCTGCTAATCTGGATGATACAGAGGGATGATGTTTGTCTTGGATGCCTAAAGCCAATGACTTTTATTTTCCTGCTTCCTCCTGCCATGAAGAGGAACATTTCCCTGTCCTTTTGTCGCTTTTCTTGCAGCATAAAATTCTGAACAATTTGCATGTTTTTTGTTTCTTACAAGTGTTTTCCACCCAGCTGATCCCAAATATGGTTGTGCTTTCTTGCCAGTGTGACAACAGCTGGGGCTTCTCAGGTTGCTCCTCCTAACCCTGTTCCCTTTCCCCTTGCTTTTAATCTCCTTGGCTCTGATCCATACAAGATAACTGGTTTTGCAGCACCCTGCCTGGGTTTTTTCCATCCGGTTTTCTTCAGTGGCAGCCTGGTGATTTCTTCTCCTCCTCTTTTATCTCCAGCTGTGCTGGGCTCTCTCCACCGACTGAGATGGACAAACTCGGCCCAAAGGTTTTGGCACTCATGAGGAAAAATCTATGCATTAAACTTCTGGGAGTCATGGAGCTCAAACTGTCTCTGTACCCAACAGCACGAGGGTTTTTGATGTGAGCTTTAGCCAGGAGGTTTCTCTGCCCTTGCTGCATCAGTGGGATCAGCCAAAGCCCAGACACTAAACCCTCAGTATCCATATGGGAGTTCTTCCCTGTAGGGCTCCTGGATTTGTCTCAGCAGTGGTTTTGCCACCTCTGTGGTTCTCCTGCATGTAGACAATCCAGCTGGGTGTCATACGTTCATCTTTTGGAGGAGATACAAGGTTCCAGTGCACTGCAAGGGAACACCAGTGTCCAGGTGGATCCAAATTCAAGCAGGCTGAAGTTGGAATTGGCTCTTTTCTCCTCAGCAAAGTGAGAGTTTAGGAATTTGGCAGCTGGCAGAGCTTCCATCCATAGGCAGCTTCAGTGGAAGGATGCCAGTACGAAGCCCTCCAGTGCTTTGAGATGACTTGGTCTTTCCTACCTCAGTGCCATCTCTCCAACTTCCCAATCCTGGGTCATGTGCACTCAGAGATGTTTGAGGATCTTCTGGGGAAACAGCGAGGTTCCATCCTGCAGAAATTAAGCCGAGCACTGATATCACTTGATATTTATCCCAGACATCCTTCCCAAATGTCCTTCTCTTCTCCTCCGAAGCGGCAGAGCGAGTTCCTGCGGTGCCGGCGCCTGTTCATGGCCATGGAGCGGGAGCGCGTGAGGGAGCAGCAGCGGCAGCGAGAGAGGCAGCAGAGAGTTGCCCAGTGAGTCCGTGCAGGTGTGGGGTCACCTCCTCCACCAGGGCCCTTCAGAAGGTTGGAAAAGTCTTGGGAGCTTGTCTGGTGTAAACCAGGCACTGATGTGTGCCTGAGGTGGGATTCACACAGCCAACCCCCCTGCAAAGACCCTTGGGCCATGAGGAGTCCTTTAGCACTTCTCTATCTAGTTTTGAAGTCCCTTTGTGTAGGAGTTGGGAGCCTAATCACGGGGCTGGGAGAGGTGCAACTTCCCAAAACACGACTCTGGGAACCTAAGCCTGTGTTTAGAAACTTTGGGGTGAGGTCACGTCCTTGTGCTAAGCTGTTACTATCCCTGGCATTTTTAGTATCAAACCCTTTACCCTCACAGCCATAAAAACTTATACAGTGTAATAAAATGATTTCCAGGTGTTTGTTCCCGAGTTGAACACTTGGTATCTGTGTAAAAGTATCAATTATGCTGGAGTTTTCTCAGCTTCTCCCGTGAAGGGCTTCACTAAGAAGCAGCTCTGCAAATTCACAGCCAAATAGGAAAAATCCTCTAATTTTTGTTTTTTTTCCCTGGCTTTCCTTTGAATGAACTGACCTAAATCTGATTGTCCTGGCTCTTCTGTGATCAGGCTTTGGGGGAGTGGGATGGGCACCACAGGGCAGGATTTTCATGGGCACTTTTTAGGAAAAACTTCCAGTCTAAAGCAGATCTCCTTGAACCACATCCTGACATTCCAATGGCACTTGGGAGCGCTTATCCTACCCTGTGAATGCTGGCAAGGCCTCAGGGACTTCCTAGTTGGTGTGATACCTTTTTATTATTATTTTTTCCCTTGGAATGTGTGCAAAGAGGAGCTGGGTTTGTAATTACGGGGTATAAAGCCCCGAACTGGCCTTGGCCTCAATTTCTGGAGCAGATTTATGGTGCTGTACTTAAGGTTCTACATTTCATTTAAAAAAACATTTCCGAGTTTATAACTCAACCAGAGAAGTTTGACTTCAGCACTTTCCTTCTGGATGTAAAGATTTGACCCCCTACATGAAGTAAGGTCTGAAATGTCTTGTCCCGGCTTCTCCCCAGCCTTGATTTTGGTTTTAATGCCCCTTGGCAAGGCCTGGGACACCTTGTTGCATTTGGGAATAAAATGTCAGATACTTTGGTGTAAAGTCTTTGTGCTTTGCAATTGCTGCTTGTCAGGGAAATGTGTGTTGTGTTTGGTGGGAATTACAAAATCCAAGTCCCACTAAAGGCCTGGAGGGCTGTCTAGGTGCAAGAGAGATTGAGGAAATAGAGGAAAACTTGGTTAAAAGTGCGTCTTAAAGCCTATTTTGGAGTAAAGGTGGGATCCTTGGAATGTCTCTGTTGTAGCCAGCCCTGTCACGCTGCCCTGTCCTGGAAGGTGCTTACAGAAGGATCCAAGCTGCCTCACTTGGAAGGAATGGGAAGTGGGGAAGCTGGGAAGCCGAGGTGTTGGTCCTTTTTGGGGGATATTAAAGAGCCCAGCCTCCATGCTTTGTTTAAGGACAGAAGTGCAGCTTTGGGGAACTGTGGGTGGCAGGAGCACGTGTGGATGTGATGCAGGAAGGAGCTGGAAGAGGAAGTCCATGATGGTGAGAAAACAGGCAGGCAGGAAGAGTTTTAGGGCTGGAGAGCATTCACAGGCTGATGTTGCAATATGGGGGGAAGAATGGAGGCTTGGGAAGCTTTTGTGATCATTCTATGTTTAAAGCCAATATATTTATTTAAATTTATTTATATTTATTGCTGTGATTAGTGCAGAATTACTTTTGCCTTTGAAAGCAGCAGCATCACCCAGATTCCTGTGCCCTGACCTCAGAGCTGGGGACCAGCCAGGAATGGAGGCTGGAATGGGGAAGATCCTTCTCTAAGCATGTGTGTTCCTGCAGGATTAAGAGGCAGAAGGAGAATCAGCGCTGGGCAGAGGAGCAGAGGATGCAAGACATGGCTGAGCAGCAAGAGCCCTCCCTGGGAGAGGGGACCTGGGAAGCCCTGGCCCAGCTCCAGCTGGAGGAGAGGAGAGTGAGGGACAGACAGCAGCGGGATAAGGAGCACATGAGGTACAGCCAGCCTGTACTCATCATGCAGACGATGCTCTGCTGGCTCTGCACTCATCTGCAGAGCCAGATGTCACTGGCAGAGGTGAATGTTTGATCCCTTGCAGGTATGTTGAAGCTTTGAGAGCCCAGATGAGAGAGAAAGTCAAATTCTGTAACATCGACTTGCCCCCACTGTGTTCCTGTGGGTCTGATTTCTGGGATTCCCACCCAGATACCTGTGCCAATAACTGCATCTTCTACAAAAACCACAAAGGTAGGAGCTTCTGCTTTCAGAGAGGAGATATCTGGGCCTGATTATACAGGGAGAAATTAAACCAGGACAGGTGTTTCCATGCTCCTGGGCTGCTGTGCAGAGATGCTCTTCCAAATATGCTCTGGAGAGGGCAAGTCAGGGGCTTTGCTGCTTGACCCAACCCCTGTCCCTTAGGGAGTGTAGTGGCAGCCTCAGCAAGGCACCAGCCCCTACAATGTATTAAATGACACAGCTGTGACATGGCCACGTGTAGCTATGGACACAACCATGAGGAAAATGCTGCAAAGCATCTCATTAGGGACACAGAGCCCTCTGCCTTAAATGCTGAATCTTCTGCTGGGAGGATGCACAAAGGTGTGGTAAGGGCCTTCCTTAGGTGATGGAGTGCTCTGACCTTCAGCACAGCTTGGAAAAATACCTGGCTGGGCAACTGGGAGTCACCTGGGAGGGAAAATAGAGAAATTTGGGTTCATAAAATAATCTTTGGCTTGTGTACTGCTTTATGCTCGGGAGTGTGCAGAGTGTGCAAACGAGCGTGTGGAAAACTACAGGCATGTTGATTTACCTTAAACCCCAACCATTGTCTCTCTGCTCTGGTGAAAGGCTAGAGCCAAGCCCAGTTTTGGGCCATAAGTGCAGCTCCTGTGCCCTGACAGTGTTTCTGTGTCCCCATCCCGCTCAGCCTACAGCCAGGCGCTGCACTCGGTGATCTCCTCCTATGCCCAGGCAGCCACACGGCCTCTCCAGGACTTGGCTGCTCTCTGTGCTCGTGCAGGGAAGCGTCTGTGACCAAGGCAGCTCCGTGTCCCAGCGACTGCTGTGAGCAGGGAGTGGGGCTGTGCTGTGTCCTGCCTGCCCCTCCACGCCAGCTGCCAGGACGGCGTCACCTTTGCTCTCCTGGTTTGTGCGCTCCGGTTTGTGCTGTGCCTCTCCCACTCTGCTCCAGGTGAGCAGTTGGTCGAGGTGAAGGAGGCAATTGCTCTGTGGCGTTGGTTTATGGCAGGCACTTGCATTCCAACATTTGCTGTGGAATAAACTGTTTTCAAGGATTGTTTGTCTCGTTTGAAGTGTGAAAGGAGGAGAAATGAGGTGCCAGGAGTCAGTATTTCTTGGGGGAAGATTTCTAACTTTTCCCTGCTCCCTTCTCTCCCTTTTCCTAGGGCTTCTGCCAGCCCCTGCCACTTAGATCACCTTCCAGAGACAGGTATTGTTCCCTCCTTCTTTTCTGTGAGGACCTCTCTTCCAGTAACACCCACACAGGTTCGTACCTGACCCATGCTCCCATAGCCTCTACTTTGGTCCTTGAAAGGAAGGAGCATTTTTCTAGTAAAAAAATCTGCAGGTCTTTGCAGGAGTGATTGGGGCAAGATGGGTTTTCCCAAAACTACCTGTGATGAGGTAACATGGTCCTGGGCAGAGGTTACTCCATACCCTGTCATTAATATTTACTCCTTGCTGGCCGGCCTCTCCAATATTAACCATGGCAGGAAGGATGGGTGGCCGAGCGTGCCGGATCATTTCTTTTCCCTGTTCCCATTCCATTGGGCACAAAGCAAACCCACCCCTGGTCCAGAGGTAGCACAGAGGCACAGAGCCAGGGATTGCTCCTCGGTTCCCCCTGGAGAATCATTCACTGAGGAATCCGTGGTGGCTGATGCTGTTTATTAACTGCGGCTTGCGTCAGGGGAAGGTGCTGCAGCCCTAATTCAGGGTGTTGGAGTGGGTTTGGAAAGGGCAGGATCTGCCCCGTGAAGGGGCAAGGAAGCAAAGGGCTAAAGCTGCAAATGGATTTTTTGTAACTGATTTCAGCTCTAGGGCAGCTGAGGACAAGCAGTTCCTTGGCAAGTCCCCAAGGAACTTGCTCAGGCCCTGGGGACCCCTGTTCCAGCCTCTCTGGAGTGATCCCCAAAGGGGCTGTGGGCTGAATTGGGCCTTAGTCAAAGGAATAAATAAAGCTGTTGCTGCTCCTCATCCTCAATCTGCCCCCTAGCAGCATAAACGGGATACTTTGAAAGGGGGTGGGGGAGAGGAGGACTCCCCAAATCCCTGGCAATAACCCCAAAGCATGTCTGGCGTAGCTCAGTCACCATCAGGGCAGTGAAGCCTGTTCAGGGGTTGCTGGGAATGGGAGTGGAAAAGTTAAATCCCTTTTTTTTTCTGCTGGAAAATACAACATCTGGGGAAGCTCACAGAGCCCCAGGGGGATATGAAAAGGACCGGTCGGTCCCTTCGGGGCTCTGCCGCCTCCCACTGCCCAGCGCTGCTGTTCCCTCATTCCAGCCGCATTTGAAGTGGATTTTTGCTTTAGAGGGAGCGAGGACAGCCTGGTTCACCCCTCGCGGCCGAAGAACCGGGGCAGTGCCCGGGCAGGGCCGGGGCGGGACCGGGGCCGGCGGGGCGGGAGCGGCGGCCCCGGGGGCGGTGAAAAGGAGCCGGGGGGTGCCCGAGTGCCGCCGCCGCCGCCCGCCATGAGGGCAGCGCTCGCCCCCGGGGTTCGCCTGCTCCGCGCCCTCCCCCGGGACAGCCGGTGAGCGGGATCGGGGAGCGGGATGGGGGGACGGCACCGGGATCGGGACTGGCTCTGGACATAGGGACCGGCACCGGGATCGGGACTGTCACCGAGATCCAGACTGGAACTGGGACAGGGACTGACATCGGGCAGGGAGGGTATCGGTCCCGGGATAGGGGCGGTCTCTGGAACGGAGCTCACTCTTTTGGGGACCAGCACTGGAATGGAGACGGCCCCTGCCGACGCCAGGATGGGGACCAGAACCGGCGCAGGGATCAGCCCTGGGTTAGGGACTAACAGTCCCCTGGCGACTGGCAACCACTGCAAGTGGAACTGGGACAGAGACTGGCCCTGGGCATAAAGACTGGCACTGGAATGGAGACTGACCCCGGACCGACGGAGCGACACCAGCACGGGGACCAGCGCTGGACTGGAGACCACTTAACTTGTCTGGGCACTGACACTGGGACGAGACCTGGGGTGGGGACATGGATTAGGGGTCACTCCCCCAGGGCTCAGGCACGGGACCCACTGTGAGATGGGATCAGCCCACAGCGGCTGCAGCCCGGGGCTTCGGGCCCGGCCTGGCGAGGGGGGAACCTGGAGATGGGCAGCAGCACCCGCCAGCCTCCAGATGTCGCAGGCCCTCACACTCAAAATACAGTGGGATGTGGCCAACACAGAGACCTCGCCTGCTGCCTTCTCTTTCGACGAGGTGATGGGACTGCTGCCCATTTAATTTCAATTAATATTGGGGTTTTTTGGAAGCCCATTACCAGACACTCCCCCTGCTTTTCCATCGGAATTTTCCCTGCCAGAATATGTAGGGTAAAAAGAAAAAACCCGACACCCAAGTGTCTGGCCCAGGGGGGCACTGCATATGAAGTTTATCTTTCCCTTCCCTACTGTGGCCTCTCTGCTCCTCTTGGATCAGCCCTGCAGTCACTAGCAGTGATTTTGGGTTGTTTATTCATTTTTTGGGGTGGGAAACAGCAGTTTCTCAGCCACAGTACAGCCTTGGAGCCAGCACCACAGCACAGGGAGTTGCCTTGGATTTGCAGGGCACCCGTTGCTGCAGCTCCAGGGAGAAGTGAAACTGCAAAGAGGAGCAGAATGGGCCAAAACCACCAAAAAAAAAAAGGTTTTTTTTCTAAACTTGGAGCAACCCTGTGACGTCTGTGTGCTGCAGCTGCCCCTGACCACTTGCATCCTCTGTGCTGCCATAAACCCCCTTGTGAAGGCAGGACTTGCTTCAGAGATAGGCATCTTGCTCCAGAGGGTGCTAGATCCTACTTGGGATTGTCCAGGCTTTATCTGTCAGCTTTGATGGGTGTAGCATCCCCATTTCCTGAGCCCAGACTCCCCCATTTCCCTGTGTTTAATCCAAGCAAAGAGGATGAAATGGTTTTTTGGTGGAGGAAGGGGAGCTGGTAGTGCCTAGGGCATCCTGCCCCCTGCTTTTTTTTCCAGCTTATCTTTGATTAACCCTGGGAGTGATGATGAATCAGCGCAGTTTCCACTCGTGACACCAGGAAGGCACTTGCTCACCCCGTGTTTCGGTGGGATGTAACTGCTTGAGGAGGTGGAAACACTGCTTGATGCTCCCCACAAAACTCAGCTGATCTTTTTAAGCCACATCCTGGGCTTTTTTGGGGGGGGTCTCTTCACTTCCTGACCAGCTCAGCTGAGCTGATTCAGGTCACCAATCCAGTAGAGGAGTCCCATTGGGTGCTGAGGTGACCCATCCCCGTCCCACAAGCCCTGACCTCTCCGTTTGCTTCCTCCCACAGCTATCGGGGACTGACTCTGGTACTGACCTTCCTCTCCTATGCCAGCTACCACCTCTCCCGAAAACCCATCAGCATCGTCAAGGTGAGCTCCAGCCTCACCACTGCTGTGGGGACAGGGAACCTGGAGAGAGCACATGGGGAGGGGGGTGCACCTCGATTTCAACCCTTCTCTCTCTCCCTGCAGAGCCAGTTGCACCCCAACTGCTCGACCTTGGGCCCAAACCCCCGCAATGACTCCAACAGCACCACATGGTGCAGCTGGGCCCCCTTTGGTAAGGCTGAGCCCCCCCAGCACCCCAAAACCCACGCTCATGGCAGCCGAGTGGGCTCCCCCCATTCCCTAAAACCAGGTGGTGGCCAGGGTTTGGCAGGGGGCCGGCTGCTCGTCAGGCACCCGGAGGTAATTAAGTGATAAACGTCTGTCCCATGCCCCTGGGCCGAAGGGCAGCAGTGGGTGGTGAAATCCAGGACAGGACAGGACCAGGTCCCAGTGCTGGTGGCACCCGGCCATGCCCCTAGAAGCCCCCATGGACACCAGGCTTTTGGGAATGGGGGACAAGACCAAGCCGGCAGCCACGGGGAGGGGACACAAGATGGGGACCAGGCTGAGGTGGCCCTAATATTTGTTTTCCAGATGGGGACAACTACAAGGAACTTTTTGGGGCGCTGGATAATGCCTTCCTGGTGGCCTACGCCATCGGGATGTTTATCAGGTACCCAGGGACTTTCCCTCCGCTCACCAGTTTGCATCAGTCTGGTGGAAGCTGCTTTCCTTTGGGATGGGGTCATGCCAACAGGAAAGCAGCCAGGGATCCGCTCAGGATTTGGGTACTGGCTCGGTGTGATCATGCCCACTGCTGGCATCACCTGTGACAGCTTCTCTCATGCTCTTCCCTCTCTCTGCAGTGGCATTTTTGGGGAGCGCCTCCCTCTGCGTTACTACCTGTCGGGGGGAATGGTGCTGAGCGGGCTCTTCACCTCCCTTTTTGGCCTCGGCTACTTCTGGGACATCCATGTCCTCTGGTACTTCATCGTTGTGCAGGTGTGTTGTGCTGGAGGATGCCCAGGCTTTATCACCACGGCCTCATCCCAGTTTTTCAGTGCCCTTCAGGGATTGGGGTGGCCCAGTTTCTGAGCAGGGGAGCGCTGAGCATTTCCACTCCCCGCAAAACCTGGTTGTGCATGGCGTGGGCGTCGAAACCGCTGGGCGTGCCCATCTCCAGGCAGTGCGGGAAGCTGGTTTGGCAACACCAGCCACTCCCAGGTCAGCCACAGGAGCGATGCAAACGGCTCCAGGATTGCCCCAGCAGGGAAAAAACCAAACAAACCAAGTGTTTTCTTAACAGCTTTGGAATAGGGGTGGTTATTTTTGAGGCCACTTGCCCAAAACAGTGCAGGGGCTGTGTGGTTGTGGTTGGTGCTTGCTGGGTGATGCTCCCCATCTCTTGCCAGGTCTGCAATGGGCTGGTGCAGACGACTGGCTGGCCTGCTGTTGTGGCATGCATTGGAAACTGGTTTGGCAAAGGAAAGTGAGTTTTTCTCCTCTGTGTCCCATGCCAGTCCTGGTCCCTGTTGACCCTGGCAGCCACCCCAGTGCCACTGACCCGGCTGTGTCCTCACCAGGAGAGGTTTGATCATGGGCATCTGGAACTCGCACACCTCCGTTGGCAACATCTTAGGGTCGCTCATTGCTGGTGCCTGGGTTTCCTCTGCCTGGGGCATGTCCTTTGTTGTGCCTGGCATCGTCATCACCACCGTGGGCATCATCTGCTTCTTCTTCCTCGTGGAGTGTGAGTGTTGTGATCTGGGGCACAGCAGACAACCAGTGTAATATATACAAATTTCCACCTAGCCCATCTCTAAGCATTTTTGGCAATTCCAAATACTTATTTCCAGCCTGTGGCTAGGAGGGATGTGGATCTGACCACCATGGGGATACTCAGCATCATTAGGGTTGTGCAGGCAGGCTCGTCCCCCATACCAGTCACTCCTCTGAACTTGTCTTTCTAGGAAATATCAGGGAAGTCCTTTGGGTTTTTACTGGGGAAGAAGGTACCCAGGGATGCGGCCTAGACCTGGGGGTTCCCAGCCCCTGTGAGATGCTGGAGGGAGAGCAGGTGAAGTGGGGTTGGTCCAGGCTCTCCTCACAGGGTATTCCTTCTCCCTGCAGATCCTGAGGATGTTGACTGCAGTCCACCTCTGCATCACGTGAGTCGCGCCCATTCCCAACGGGCCTGTCCTGGGCTGGGTGTGGCTCAGGGCACAGTGAAACAACTGGGTCATCAGGTTGTCACGGCAGGAATTAGGGCAATGTTCAGTTGTCACAGGGGATGGTTGTTCCTCTTCCACTGGGAGCATCCTCTGGGTCATGCCCCGGCAGCAGAGCCAATGCTTCAGCCTCCTCCAGCCATGAGAGCCACATCTGCTGCTTTCGGCTTGGTTTTAGATGGCCTCTGATGAGGATCCTGGAGGAGTGACCACCAGTGAGAAGGATCCTGAAGCAGTCACCTCCAATGAGGGCCCACTCAGCCTCTCAGGCCAGAGCAGTGTGGATCACTTCAACAGCCCCAAGGAGCCAGCTGAGGAGCCCGAAGCCATCAGCTTCCTTGGGGCACTTCGGATACCTGTGAGTGCTGGGATGGAGGAAAGAGCAAAGCCAGAGCAGCTCAGAGCATCCACAGGGCAGAAAATGGGAAAAACCCACCATCCAGAGGAGGTTGGGGGAAGGAGGCTCCTCTGATGTTCCCCCCTCTCCTCCCAGGGCGTGGTGGAGTTTTCCCTGTGCCTGCTCTTTGCCAAGCTGGTGAGCTACACCTTCCTGTACTGGCTGCCCCTCTACATTGTCAATGTTGGTGAGTTTTGGGGACAGTGAGGTGGGAGCGAGCCTTGCAAGGGAAGCATCTCCTCACCCCTCTCCTCTCCCCCACAGCTCATTTTGGTGCCAAGGAAGCCGGGGACCTGTCGACCCTCTTTGATGTCGGGGGTATTTTAGGTTCGTCAACATACCGGGGTGGAGGGGGTGGATAGGGATGATTTAGGGACAAGTCTGGCCTTGACCAGCCTTGGCTGGTCCCCCTTACAGGCAACACCATCTCTTTCTCCTCAGAGGTTTATTCAGTGTTCACAGCACTCGGCAGGCAGCAAATGCCCCTCCATTTTATTTTGGCATCCGTTTGTTTTGATGACCATCACAGCCTCTTTCCTCAGGTCTCGCTTGCTCAGGCACTCCTTTTCCTACAGTTTGCAAGCACGGAAGAGACCAGAGTGGCATGGAAGATGAGAAACCATCTGCAGGGAGGGAATGGAAGGGATAAATCAAAGCTCTTCACTCTGATATTATTACGTTTAACCTTGGGGGCATACTGGTCAGAAGATGGGGGATGAAAGAGCATCACGCTGGACTTCAGGCTGAGCCAGGGCAAAGTTCTGCCTTTGGGGTGGTGTGACTGACACCTGCAACTCTCCTAGGGGGGATCTTCGCCGGCCTCATCTCTGACTACTCTGGCGGCAGAGCCACCACGTGCTGTGTGATGCTGGTCGTCGCCGCTCCCATGGTGAGCTGTCACGCGGGCTCAAAACCCCGTCACGAGGGTTTCCTCTGCCCTGGCTCCTTTGAGTCACAGCTGCCTTCCTCTTCCCAAGTGCCCGGGATAAGCTGGTCACGCGCTCGGCTGAGATGAGAGCTGGGATTGATTCACGTGCCCAGATGTTCCCAGGAAGGATGTCCAGCTCTAGGGGCTGGGAAGGGATTGCAGAGACCTTGACAACTATAAAAAAACCCTGTAGGTTTTTCCATCGTGCCATAACTCTGCTCAGAGCCTTGAGGTCTCACCGAGCCGGTCCAGCTTTTGTCTCTTTGATTTTCATCCCAAAAGCCCCCATGCTATAACAGCCTCATGCTCTGCTGGAGCTTGGCTTGGACATCCTTCCCCAGCACCTGCACGGAGCTCATTTGGCTTTGCTTCCACAAGATGGCTAATTAGCCGTAATCCAATCCTGGCTGGCTCTGGGTGGGAGCCTCTCCTGCCGAAGGAGCTGGCGCACGCTGGGAAGCAGAGGGGCTGCGTGACATCCACGGCCCCGAGAGCTCCGTTGGGGCAAATTATGGCTGGCTGTAGCTGTGGGAGGCAGCAGAGCCTCACTGGCCATAAATTGTGGCAGCACCTCTGTTTGTCAGCTGCCAGGTATTTCATCGTGCCAGTGGGATGCAGAGGTCAGGGGTGCACTCAGCCCCCCCATCCCAGCTTGGCACGAGCAGTAATTCAGGTCCCCACATTCTCCATCCCATCCCCAGGGTACTGCTGCAAGGAAAACGCTTGGTAAAACAGCTGGAGTGGCCATAACTGGTTCACCTTGTGTCTCTTTTCCAGCTGTTCCTGTATAACCATGTGGGTCAGAACGGCATTGGCACATCAATAGGTAAGGAGCTCCATGGTGCAGCCTGGTCCTGTCACTGAAGTGGTGATGGAAGACACTGTGGATTCACCTGCCTTTATTCCTCCTCTTGAGCCAGGCTCCCAGGCTGAATTTGGGGGAGGGTGGCGTTGGATGAGTGTTCACTGCCTGCTGGGTGGGATCTCCATGGGAGAATGGAGACGCACAGGAGATGGATGCATGGGACAGCAATGTCCACACACAGGCTGGGGATGATGGATCCAATGTCCTGCTGCTCCCTGCACCTAAAGATTTAATCTCTTCCCGGGTACCTCTGCAGCGATGCTGATCATCTGTGGTGCTCTGGTTAATGGGCCCTACGCGCTCATCACAACAGCGGTGTCGGCTGATTTGGTAAGAGGTGCACCTCAGACCCCGCCACGCTGCCCTTGCACACCCAGACGTTGTTCCCTCTTTCCCAGAGGGGTGTTTTGCTGGGATTTCTGCACTTTACCTTTGTTTTCCAATGCCTTTGAAGCCCAGTGGAGAAGGGCAGAGCTGTCACACCTGGTGCTGTGCTCTGCACCTTCCCTTATAAACACAGGGGTTTTTCCTGTTGCATTTTCACCTTGGCCACATGACTGTGTTTTAGCTTTGCTGCATCTCGCTCTGAACACAAGCAGAGTGGAAATATTTGGTGACAAATCTCCTGGGAATTTCTGCCCGCTATTGGAGATCCAGGTTTTGCCATGGTTTGGCTGCAGGCAGCATTTGAGTTTGGTCTTCCTGTCTGGGGCTGGGTCTGACACATGACAATTGCTACTTGGGACATCGGCCTCACTCTGGGGTATGCCGGCCATGCACCCCAAAACGACTTTTGCTCCTTACGTTTTATTCCTCCATCCTTACAGGGAACCCATGAATCTCTCAAAGGAAATGCCAAAGCCCTTTCGACTGTCACGGCCATCATCGATGGCACAGGATCCGTTGGTGTGTATGGCTGGGGTATGCTGGGTGTCCTGGTCCCCTCTCAGGTGTGAACAGGGGCTGATGTGGCTCATGTGCCCCCCAGGTGCTGCACTGGGGCCGCTGCTCGCGGGGCTCATCTCTCCCATGGGCTGGAATAATGTCTTTTACATGTTGATAGCAGCCGACGTCCTGGCTTGTCTGGTAGGTCTCTCCTTGGTAGGACTCCTTTCTCTACCCTGGGGTGTCACAGGCTCCCTTTGAGCTGCCTGCTCAAGGGCACAGATGGTGCCTGGAGGGCACAGAGGGTTCTCAGAAGACATCCAGGCACAGGGCAAACTGCAAAGGCCTGTATTGACGCCAAGCCTCTGCTTTCATGTGGCTTTTCCCAACAACCTCCTCCTCGCATAGGTTTAGTTCATATGATCTTTGCTAGGAAGAGCTGTAGAATTGACCTCCTGGTGGTGGAAATACTCATGCCAAGGCTGGAGGCTGCAGTGCCACCAGCCTTGCAGCGATCCTCCACCCTTCCTCCTGCAGCTCCTTGCTCGTGTGGTGGTCAAAGAGGCCCGTGGCTGGTGCGGCTACATGGCGAGGCAGAGAGGGTACGTAGTTACCACCCCGGGGCAGCCTCCGCTCCCACAGTGCCCAAACACGGTGTCGGTGCTGCTCCAGAAAGATGTTTGTTATCCCTTGCTGTCGCTGCTGCATCTTCGCGTGGGCGTCGCGAGCCCGTCTGCCCGATGTCTCGCTCCTGTGGCCGCAGAGACATTTCCACCTCGAGCCAAGGCAGCACCTGGGGGATTTTAGCTATCTGCACCTCAAAAAAACACTTGGGGTGCTAAACACAGCGTCCTTGTGTCTTTGTAGCTCTAGTGTGCAGCTAACAGAGTCAGTGATGGATGGGAAGTAGCTCGGTGTAAGTATCTTCACTTGAGCCCTGAGGATTAAACACAAACATAAGCCTGATTCGTTCTGATTCCGAGTTTCGCTTTGCAGGCTCAGCCTAGAAATAGCCACTCCCCCAATCATTTAGGGCCGAGATCAAGATTTGGGAATCAAAAGATCAAATTGGCATGGCCGGGGAAGGGTGGGAGGAGGTGGGAGGAAGTGGGAGAGGGAGATGTGGCTGGGCAGTGCATCCTGGTCTCTGGCTGACTTAGGAGGTACTGGCCCAGATGCCCAATCGATTGGGATTGATTAATGCACTTGAAACAACGGAATTTATAGGCTTTACCCACCTGTGCTACTGAGCTTGATTACACACAGCCAGGGCTCGCTAATCAAATCTGTAGCTGAATCACCGCAGTGAGTGTATAAATTATCTCCAAATCAGCCCCGGCCTGGCTCTGATTGCCACCAACATCCCCGTGTGACAGCTAGAGGAAGGAGCCACAGCCGGTCCTGGCGCTGGGGCTGCCAGACCCCAACCCCTGGGAACATTTTGTCCCTTATATCTTGTGTTTGCAGGTGAAAGACCAATAGTCTGGGCCTCGTGCTTCGGTAAGTGCGGCCCAAATCTCCTTCTCCGGCGGCCGGTGGAGGGCTGCCAGGTTCTGCTCTCGTGTGCCGGGGCTGGTTAGGGTGACAACTGTCCTAGGGGTGACAGCATCTGTGTTTGCACCAAATGCTGGCTGGTTTCTGCTGAGGGAAACAGCTGGCTCAGTTTATGGCAGTACCGCAATGTCTTGAGGGCTTTGGGGAGTGTCTCTGGAGCAGCTGGCAGAGAAGAGGCACAAACACTGTAGGATTTCTGGCGACATTTCAGCTTTGGCCGGAGACAAAACAGTGGCTGGATCTCCTCCTCGTGCCTGCTTCTCCTCCTCGTGGTGCGGATGGGGATGGGCTTTCCCGGCAGAGCTGTTTTCCCTTTCCATCTCTGGCAGCAGCGCAGTGTCCCCCATCGATCCCAACCCCTGCGGGACGGTGCCCTCTGCCCTCAGCCGCTCGCTTCTCTCCCCGCAGGTTTAAGGAGTTTTGACGCGCCCCCTGCGAGCCGCCCCGAGCCCAGAGGGAGGAGAGAGGCTGGGGCACACCGGGAGCGCGGGCGTCTCGGCAAAGCTGCAGCCCAGCCTCGGGCACGGCCCCGCGGGCTCTCTGCCACCATGGGTTTGCTTCCAACGGAGGCAGGGGCGAGGAGTAGTCAAAGGGCCCTGGCCAAACGGTTTTCTGGGTCAATTCTTCACCATCGGCCGTTTTATTAATAAAAACGTGCAAAATCTGTGTGGCCGCTCCATGCCATGTCCTGACGGGCTCAGCCAAGTCTGTGAATACTTGAGGGCAGTGATCACACCCCTCTTCTGGCTTTCCTCCACGTGCAGTCTCTTGTTAGTGAGCCTGCCCCATCCAGATGCTTGATATTCCAGGATCTGTATCAAGGGGATGATGCCAAATCACTTTAGGCACCGCCTCCCCAACAAAGCGCTGCTTATTCTACACAGGGAACATCCCGGGGCTGAGCCCAAATTAAGCTGGGTTCACTCCTTGGCTCATCCCACTGCAAAAAAAAAGACTAAACCCGATGTTTTTCCTCATTATTAATATTCCAAAGCCATACCACATGCATCCACCCGCACACCACGATGCACTGCTCACACTCTGGCTGCTCTCGGTCCGGTGCGGGCAGCTGATGATCTTAGACGCTTCCTAATTAGGAGGAGCCCCAGGAGGTTGAGGTGGTGCCGCTGTCTGCCAGCCCTGCAGGCTGCACGGGCAGGGATGGGGCTCCCAAGCCCCCACGGTGTCACTGACTGAAGCCAGCACCAGCTGTGCAGCCAGCTGTGCGCTCCGAGGGCGGGCTGACTTTGATGTACGAGGAGCCGGGGCGCTTGGAAGCCACGGGATGTGTTTGCTGTCCCCTGGGATGTGACTGCAGTCCCCTGGGATCTGTTTGCCTCCCCTCGGCACCCGGGGATCGCTCTGGCTCTGTGCCCAGAGCAGAGCAGTGCCCGGTGCCGGGGGCTCTGTGCATGCCGGGGATAAATTGCAACTCTAATTGACTTCACCTCCTTGGATCTTGACCCGAGGAGAAAACATCTGGGCCTGATGTGATTTTATTAAGTGCTGATTTCATCAGCAAAGGGGAAAAAAGTGGGGGGGGAAGAGGAAACTTGCTAGCCAGTTGGATCAGCTCCCTGTAAACCTCTGAAGGTGAGGGAGTGGCACAGGGGATCAGGCAGTTTGGAGAGTGGCTGCTGCAGGTTTGAGGTGGCCAAACGGTGATGGCCTTCAATCCCATCCACACTGACTGGTGATGCTCAATGGGCCTTGGGAAAAAAAAGCAGGAAAAATGATGGAGCAGGCAGAGAAAAACAAAATCCCAAATTGCCCTTTTTCCCAGGAAAATATCAATCCTGCTGGGCTAAACCCTGACAGAGCCATAGGGAGAGGTGTCACAACAGGGTCTGTCCTCAGCAGAGCCAAAGGGCTGACCCTGCAGTGTCCCCAGGCCACTGCTCATGGCACCTGTGACTTCTGTGGGCACAAGGACCTCGCTGCCAGCAGAGATCTGTGAGCTGAGAATGGCTGTCAGTGCAAGTGTGGTGTTTAATGACCATCCTCTTGTGGAGACAGAGGGGGGCTCAAAATACATTTTCAAGCAAAAAATTCCTAAAGTCCTGACACACATGGGGGCTTATTGCAACAGCAATTTGGTTTTGTTGGTTTTTTTCCCTTTCTTCCTTTTTTTTTTCTTTTTTTTTTTTTTTTTCTTTTTGGCCTTTCCCCCCTCCTGCTTGTTCTTTCAGATGCTTACAATTTTTCCGGGACAAATTTAGGCCTGGGCCGTGTCCCATTTATGTTTGGAAAGTCTGAACAGCCTTGGCTCCGCTGCCAGGAGTGAGGAGAAAGGGCACACAGCCCATGACAGTTTTAAACTTAAAAGAGCCAAATGCCAAAGAAAACTCCAGATCTCACCGAGCTTTGGAATTGAAGGGATCCCCTGGGTCTGCCTTGGCCAAAAAAACCTGTTTAAATGGAGCTGGATCCTCTGGGAGGAGTCTATAAGGGGCTGCTGCTTTACCACGAGCCCCTTTGGCACTGTGAGCTCTGAGAGCACGGACACGTGTCCACCTCTGTCCTGTGATGGCACAAATGCCACCTCAAACGGGCTCTTTAGGTTTGGTAAGTGCAAGGCTTGGGTTTTTCTGGAGGTGACCCCACAGTCCCGCAGCACAGCAGTGCCATTCACCAGGAGGCAGACTGGGAAGAGGCTGCACAGATTTTGGAGGAATGCTGCCGGTCTGCTGGGAAGGTGGAGAGGTGGCTGGGGCACGGTAATTACCTATGCAGGGAGCAGCTGGCAAAGGCTGAAGGGCTTTTTAATTAGCAGCCAAAGGCAAATCAGGATCCAGCAGCAGGGAAGCTGAAGTCAGCAAAGTCAAGGTGGAAATCTGAGGGCAGTTTTTCCAGTGAGGGTAATTAAGTGCCAGCAGAGAGCAGTGTGAGACATGAGGAATTGCCGTTATTCAAGGACCTTAAATCAAGGAGAGGAGTTTCCCCTGCAGACACTCTTGCTCCTTCCATCTCTGCCTTGGCACTGCTCTCTGCCCTCCTCAGGCAGGAGGGAGCTGCTGCCCTCAGGCTGGTGAGCCTGGCACTACCTGGGCACGGATCCTGGTGCAGGGGCATCCCTGCTCGTTTCTAACAAGCCAGGCAGAGAATTTAGGGAGAGAAAAGGGCTGGTTTTCCAGCTGACCTGAAAGCAGCTAGCCTGCCCTCATCCTAGCACACATGGCATCTTTTAGTGCAACAGCTTTCTTGTGCTGAGCTTCAGCCCCATTTTTTACCTGCATGGAGCTTGCACCTCGGGACTCAGCAGATCTGGTTCTCTCATCCTGCGAGAGGAAGGCTGGATCAGTTTGGGCTGGAGCGGGGCTCCTTGGCCAAAACACCCTCTGAGGTCCCCAAATCCTCACCAGCAACTGAGAGGTGGGGGTTTAAACAAACCTGCCCTCCTGTGGCACATTAATTCCCAAATAAAGGATCAGGCTGCTAGATGGAGGCAGACGTGCTAGCAAGGGGTTATCTTCCAGGAGCTGGAGCTCTGGGATGGGGATGGAAGCAAAAAATCACCGTTTGGGGCTGGTTGGGAAGCAGCTCTGGCTCATACCAATTCCTTGACGTGGTCTTTCCTTTTCCAAAAATAAACAGGAACCGTTTGGAAAGCCCCTAAGCGGGGAGGCGCAGAACTCCCCAGAATAAATAAATACACAGAGAGCCCAGTTGAGTTCATCCAGCTGGTTGTTCCCCACTGCCAAAGGTTGCGAAGGATGAGGATGAAATGTCTCAGTGGGGGTGAGAGCACATGAGGCTCTTTCCCCAGTTAATGGGGTTTTTGGGAAAATGCTGAAATAGCCTCCTTTAGCAGGAGCTACTCTGTCTCTCTTGCAGCACGGCTCTGTGCTCTCCCAAAAATAACTGCTGCACTATCAGCCTTTTGACTCATTCTAGTCACAAACAGTTTAAGGGGAATGAAAAAGCCCTTATTTGGGTTTAATTACAGTGCAAATCGGGGAGAAGTTTCACGTTTCTGCTTTTAGGGTTGGGTTTTTAGTGCTCCAGCTGCTTTTGCTGTGATTTCCCTCCCATTTGCTGGACTGAAGCCCCGGTGAAACGCCGCCGTGGCCTCGCTGAGGCTCCCCACATCATCCCACAAACACAGGGATGACAACACGGTGGGCACAGAGCTGCAGCTGCCAGACAAACTCCGTGTTCATAAATGTTATGAAGATGATGAATTAAATATGAATTTTGTTTCAGGCGTAAGATCAAAATCACCAAGAGACCCCAGTGCGCTTGTGTTGCATAAACGCTCAGCGTTTCCTCAACACGCTCCTTCGGCTCCCTTGGACACGGGCATCAGGACAGGAAGGGATTGAGCTGCAGTTTGGAAAGCAGAGATGTCTCTTCTCTGCTTTTTTGGGGGCTGTACTTATATTTTTTAGCTGACTGAGTCAGTGCTCTGGGGTGCTGGGGCGTTTTCTGCCAGGGAAGCATCACCTCCACACCCACTGGCTCTGCCTTATCAATCTTTCATGTCCTGAAAGCCCTGCTTGGTGACTGACAGCTGTCAGGGCAGGGCTGGAAAAAGCCAGTCGGTTCTTTAATTCACTGCCATCAGTTCAAAATGAAAAATAATTTAAAAAAAATCTCTAAAATGGGAAAAAAATTAAAAATATGAGTTTCTGTCCTCAAGTTTTTGGCTGTATTGACCCTGACCGTTGCTCAGGGCTGTCTCAGTGGCTTTGACCTCACTGCAATACTCGCTGCCTGCTCAACCACGGAAGGCTGAGCAGCTCCATCCCTGTGGGGCTGGAGAACATGAGCCATAACAGAACCCACTCACCCCGTGACCTGGGCACCTGTGGGAACCTCTCCCCAGTGCAGCAGGGAGGGTAGAGGCTTCTTCCCTGCTGCAAAACAGTCACAGGATGCTCCAGGCCACCAAAAATGCTTTTCTCCTGCAATTTAAAAGCCTTTTGAGATTTCATGCAAGAAAACGAAGTGCTGCCACTGAGGGCACAGAGCAGCAGTGGCTGTGCAGACAGCTCGTGCCACTGCTGCTCACAGGTTCACCTCAGCACAGCTGATGGCTTGGCTCTGCTTCAGGACTGTTCCCCCCAAAAATAGGGACAAAAATGGGATTGAACCCCTTTGCTGCTCCTACAAAACATAGAGAGTGTTTTCTCCCATAGGAGGGGAAAAGAGGGACAGGGAAGGTGTTGGAGTTGACCCACAGCTTCAGCAGGATCTGTGCCAGAATTGAGCAATGGTTTGAAGTTTTAGGGTAGCAGCAACTGTGAGCCTTTGGGTGACACCTCAGGGCCTTCACAGGCAGGGAGCACTCAGGTATCAGCCAGGGGCTTTTCCATGGCTGGCAGCACAAGGGAGGTCAGACACAGCTTTTCCCTCCCTCTGGGGCAGGGCAGCTTTCCATTTGCTGTTCTGGCATCACTTGGCATGTTATTCACTCCCCACTCCAAAGCCCCTGGTTTCCAGTCCAAGGGACCATCCCACACACACCATGG
The DNA here is from genome assembly GCA_013400495.1 of Nicator chloris. Classification (NCBI taxonomy): domain Eukaryota; kingdom Metazoa; phylum Chordata; class Aves; order Passeriformes; family Pycnonotidae; genus Nicator; species Nicator chloris. The sequence continues at coordinate 556,559 of WAAE01021523.1, forward strand.
CCACACACTCATGTTTGTTTGGTTTTTTTCTCAAACCCCCACATCTGCCCCAGAAAAAGGCAGTTCTCGTGGGCACTGTCACCACGGTGTGGCCAAATGTGACATCCCTGTGGAATAAATAAAGCCTGAGTCGGGGATTTCTCCAAGAGTTTTATTAAACCACAGTGAAAAAGGAGCAGTAACAAACCATCCCTTGTGGGTAACAATAACAAACCATCTCAGTTCAGTGCTATGCACTGGATCAGGACCAGCTCTAAGTGCCTGCATTTCAGCTCTCCTGTAAACGAGAGCAGGATTCAGAGGTTCACACACCTTTGCAGGTGCAGAGGCTTGAACCTCCTGGGGAGGAAGGGCTTGTGCTCAGACCAAACTTTGCTTTTTAAGATGAAGCAAAGACTTGACTTGCTTCCCTGGCTCTTTCTGAGCTCAGAAGGAACATCATGGTCACCTCCAGAACAGTCTCCTTGTGTCTCTTTCTGGTTTATTCCCATGAAATCAGGATTTGCTCTTTGCAGAGATTGCTGTCTCTAGCTGCTGTGGAGTGGCTTGGCATACACAGGCTCCATGAGGTGGTAAATCAGGAACAGAAACAGGCACCCGAGGAAGACCAGGCTCATCACAGCCAGGAGGATGAAGCGGCCAATGAGGAAGGTGTCCACAATCTGCAGGGCAGAGAAACACAAAGATCCCAGCATGTCACAGCCCCAGTCTGCTCCAGCAGCCTGGAGGGAGCACACAATGTCCTGGAAAAAAGAACCTCTGGGCCTCTCCCAGACTTCTCCCCTTGCTTTTCATCCCTGGCATGGGGATGAAAATCCCCATCTTTGGGATGCATGGTGTGCGATAAATGAGAACAAGGATCCCTGCAAAAAGCTGCTGGGAATGTTAATGTGGAGCAGCACAGTACTGAGCACAGGGAAGAAACAGCAGTCAAGCCCTGAAGCAGTTCTCCCCAGTCACAAACCTCCAGCCCTGATTCCCTTTCAGAAGGGAGATAGCAAGAAAAGAAAAAAAACGGTTAAAAAAAAAAAAAGCTATAGTAGCTAGGCAAGACACAAAGAGAAGCCCACAGCGAGGAGGCTGTTTATGAAATCCCCTCTCTGCTCCCCAGACCCCCCAGAGCTCTGCTCAGCCCCGGCTCAGCTTTATCCATCACATTAGCTCAGCCCTGGTGCTCCTGCAGAGAGTCTCTGGTGAGCCAAGCGCCGGCTCCTTCTGCACGTTTCACTTTTTAATTAGCCAATTAGCAGAGTTTTGGTGCAGAAAGCCCAGGTCATGTATTATTGATAGGCAGGGCAGGTCCAGTCCAATTGAAGATCCGTAAAAAAATAAGCTTTCCAATTCCATTTGCCTCCCAGGCAACAAACACGCACGGGGCTGCCCTTCATCTCCTTCCTAACCTTCACAGGAGCAGGTCAGATGTGACACAGACAGAAGAAAAGAACATTACAAGTATCTTTTAGTAGGGATTTACACAGAACAAGAACCAGAAGAGCAATAATTAACATGCATTAATAATAGAACAGAGGAAACGGCACCTGAAAGGCCACAAAACTTTGTGTATTCAAAGCCCAAAGAGCTCTGGGAGAGCTCAAGGTGGCAGCTCAGACAGCCTGATCCAAAAACTGGGGGAGATCCCTGTGCCTGACAACGTGGATGTCTTCATGCTCAAGCACGGCAAGAACCTACAAGAGAGCTAAAGAGCTGTTACTGGGCTTTAATCAGAAAACAGAGCTGAGGGAAAACTGAAAGGCTGCAGAATTGGAAGGAAAACAATAAGGAAAGGGAATGGCAGAAAGGGAGCAGAGGCTGCTGGAGCTGGGAGGGACCAAAGCAGGAGTGCAATCCCTGCACAGAGCCCCTGGGGACGGGAGGAGGGGAGCCAAACCCCATGGGTCAGGTGGACCAGTGTGTAAATCAGCAATTTAGTTAGAGAAATTAACAGTTACCAGCTCCACAAGCGACACAGCCTGTGCCAGCGGGAGACTGCCCGAGAAGGAGCCGCAGGAGACCGAAAAGGCAGCCCGGGGCAATCTCCTGGGCGCCGCGGATGGGGCCGGGGCCATCGCTGAGGTAAAAGCTCAGGGCACCCTTTCGGCCATTCCCAGGGCTTCAGGGTGGCCGCTGGGCCCATCCCGGGTCAAACACCCATCCGGGACCACTCCCAAGGGAAAGGCCCATCCCCGGGCCTTCAGGGCAGGAGCCGGGGCCATGCACTGCTCTCCAGGCCCATCCCGGGGCCCCGGGGCACAGCCGGGGCACCGCCCCTCCCGCCCCGGCACCGCCCGGCCCCTCCTGCCCAGCACAACCTCCTCAGCGCCGGCTGGGGCCGGACCCTCGCCCTCCCGGGGGAAGAGCAGCAGCGCGGCCGTGAGCGCGGCGGCTCCGAGCGCCACCGGCACCGCGGCGACCCTGCGGCGAGAGCGGGGCGAGCTCAGCACCGGCGGGCGCGAACCCCCGCGCTCACCGGGCCCGATCCCGCCCCGTCCCCGCACCTCACCGGGCCCGATCCCGCCCC